>PVJA010031123.1:0-24994 GCA_004027025.1 Myocastor coypus | reverse complement strand
AGTTGTGTTCAAATGCCTGCTTGACCGCTTATTCCAGACTCAGCAAAAGATTAGGCTTACTGCATTGGCAGCCATGCAGCTCGCAGAGGCGGGGCCGAGCGGAGGACAGGCTGCGGCATATCTGCTGCGTGTTGCTGAAAATCAAGTTTAAAAGGGGGCTCAGACTGGACCCTTTATATGTCTCCCCCAAAATTGGCGCATAGCACCCATCTAGGGGACCCCCAGGATAGAGAGGCAGTATGAGATGCGAGACCAATCGGTACTGCAGTGCCATCTATCCCTAAGGTTGGGGAAGTGGCAGGAATGCGTGTTCACATGCATCCAGGTTCCACCCGCAGTTATGCCTGGCCCTACGAAAAACGGGTATCAGCCCTTGGCATGGTCTTAAGCCAGCAGAGACGTGCATTCAAAAGGGGTGTGCACAGTAGGGTGTGGACATCCGCATTCTCTCGTAAACTGTTGCCTCTTGGTCCCAATAGGACACTGCCTGGCATAGGTGCCTAGATGTGATTTGTGCAAAAATTAATAAAAAAGGGGGAGATGTTGAGGGCCTCAGCATGAGCCGCTCCCAAAAGATGGCGCCGGCTTCCTGCTTCCGGGTCGTCCTGCTGCGAAAAACAATTTAGCTGTAATCTGCTTTTGCCTGGCAACCGATGTAGTAACCAATCAGATTTGACTGTGCGAGCAATGGTGATTGGTGGGCGAAGTGCTATATATGAGGGAAGCGCGGGCTGGAGGAGGAGAAGAGGCAGAGATGTAAAGGGTGGAGGGTCTTGTTAGATCCTGGCTGCTGTACCGAATAAACGTTTACAAGCTCAAGTCCAGCGTTCAAGCCTTCGTGTTGCGACGCCGGACAAAAATGGGGCTGGTAAGATAGCTCAGTAGACTAAGCACCTGCTTTGGCAAGTGTAGGGTCCAGAGTTTAATTCCCCATTCCCACATGCCCTGTAAGTTCAGTGTGCCCTGCTCCAGCAGCTCAGCTGCCAGAGAGGACTGACTAAACTGACAACCAAGTCCAGGTGTGGTGATACATGTCTGTAATCCCAGCACTGGGGCGGCTGAAAACAGGAGAATCACTGTGAGTCCAAGCTGCATAGTGAGACCTTGTAGCAAATACATAAATAAATTAAAAAGAGAAAAATAACTTTCTCTGTATATATAATGAAAGTGATACTATCAACTAGAGAACAAGTTAGTAAATTGAGGAAAAAAGAAGAATAAAGGAGTAAGAATCAAAACTTTTAAAACTTTCATGGTGGAGGGCCGGCGGTATAGCTCAGCAAATTTAGCACTTGCTTAGAAGAAGCGCAAGGGCCAGGCTTAGGTTCCTGGCCCCTCGTGGCACGCCAGTCCGCTCTAGAGCGCGCTAAACTGGCGATACTGGGCATGGTGGCACGCATCTGTAATCCCAGCCCTTGGGAGGTACAAACAGGAGGAGCACTATGACTCAGTAGCAAGACCCTAAAAAAAAAAAAAAAAAAAGACAAGACGGAAATAGACATGAAAAAATAAATAAATAAAATAAAACTTTCATGTTGTAAGATTCTGCTAAATTATTATTTGCAAGTACTGGAAACAGTAGTACAAAAGAGTGAGAAAGTTTTTTTAACCAACTATTGGAAAGATACCAAAGAAGGTAGAGTGGAAAAGACTTTCTTTTCCTACGGTTATAAATTCATAAAATAGTCTATTCTGAATATATAAAAGAGTAAGAGACAAGGAAAAGATGCCATAGGACTGAGCTACTACAATTTGGTATATGGTTAGTTATCTAAATTTCTGTTTAAAAATGTGAAATTGTTTTTATTGCATTCTATGGGGATTTATTAGAACATCAATGAATGAGGGTGCCGGGCGTGGTGGCTCATGCCTATAATCACAGCACTCCGGAGGCTGAGGAAGGAGGATCAGTGCGAGACCAGCCTGGGCTACAAAAGTGAGCTCAAGGCCAGCCTCAACTGCATAGTGAGACCCTGTCTCAAAAAAGACAAAAAAAAAAAAAAATGAATGAGGGAAAATATCAGTTTCATGTTAAGTCTAAGGCATTTGATACTAGAAAGACAGTGAGGTTAAGCTCAAGTGCCTATGTTATAGGGTAGTAGTATCACTAAACTTCTCATCTGGAGGGTTAACAACTTAAGCTTGCAGACCAAAAAATTAGAGAGAAAGAAGGTCTACAAAGATAGTCAATATTTTGGTCCTTGCCCCTCTAGGTCAAGTGAAGACTCAGGACATAAGAGAACCTGTATTGTAGCATGCTATTAACCAGTGTTGTCCCAAATTTTCTGTTTAAGGAGATGGTGGGACCACGAAGGAAAAGGATCAATTGTGTATAATGTGCCTAAGGAGAGTCTCCAGAGATAAAACATTCTCTCAGGCTTTCACAGAGAGCAAATTGGCCAAGCAATGAACATGACTCATCCCGATGGCTGACACTGGCAAAAGTTCTACAAAATGCTGTACATGGCTTCAGGGTAAATCCTGAGGGGCTCTGACTGACCCTGTCAGATACAGAAGTTACAGTTTTTGTTATATTCTGGATATAAATCCCTTATCAGATTATTTAAGCCTGTAAATATTTTGTTCCTGTTTTTAGGCTTTTTTGTAACTTCTGATGTGCAAACACATTTAATATTGATGAAGCAAAATTTATGAAACTGTTCTTTTATCATTATTTTTTGCTACTGAATCTAAGAAATCATTAGCCTTGGTTTACTATCACTTACTCTTAAATTTTCTCCTAAGGCCATGAAAGTTTTAGTTCTATAATTAAGTTTATTGAACCCACTTTGTTAACTTTGCGTATGGAATGTGATAGGCATCGAACTCATCAGTTTTGCAAGAGATTAGGCAATTGCCCAACCATCAGTTATTACAAAGACTATTGTTTCCCTTGTTGAATTGTCTCAGTATTTTTAAATTTTATTTTTATGTGTTTAGGGCAGGGTGTACAGGATCTCACTGTACAGATCAGATTCATAGTGATCCTCCCATTTTCAGCCTGCCAAGCACTGGGATTACAGGTGCACTCCACCATTCCCAGTCTCATTCACACTCTCAGGGTGCCCTGGAGTGGGGCCCACACAGCTTGTGGTGCAGGGAATCAAGCCCCAGCCCCTGCACTCTGCCTAAGCAAGTGCTTTGGTGCACTGAGCTATCCAGCCAGCCCTTGTCCCAGTATTTTTGTCAAAACTTAGTTGATTATAACAGCAATCTTAAAGAAGAACAAAGTCGTTAAAAGACTCACACTTTCCTTGCTCACTTTGGCAGCACACATACTCAAATTGGAAGACTCACCCTTTTTTTTTTTTTTTTGTCTTTTTGAGACAGGGTCTCGCTATGCAGTTGAGGCTGGCCTTGAGCTCACTTTCATAGCCCAGGCTGGTCTCTAACTCGCACTGATCCTCCTGCCTCAGCCTCCCGAGTGCTGAGATTACAGGTGTGCACCACCAAGCCCAGCTAACTCACCCTTTTTGCATATCTAAATTTGCTACAAAGATGTAGTAATTAAACAGTCTGGTACTAACATTGGAAAAGACATGTAAGTGCACAGAATGAATGTGAGAGTCCAAAAACAATGAACTGTACATGTGTAGTTTATTAATTTTCAGAGTGCCAAAAACTCCAAAAAAAAAGAATAATCAGTCCAATAAATTATATTAAGACAAATAAATATCTACACGCAAAAGAATGAAGTTAGACCCATACCTCACATTGTTTACAAAAATTTAATGAAAATAGATAAACTTAAGACTTAAACATAAGAGCTGACATACAGAGAAGTATGATGAGGTACTACTCAGTACCTGTAGTCCCAGAACTCAGGATGCTGAGATAGGAAGATGGTGGGTTCTGAGCCAGCTTGAGCTACATATCAAGTTCAAGGCCAGTTTGAACTGTGTACCAAGACTTTGTCTCTTAAAACAGCAGCTACAATCATAGAGACATGGATGAGTTCATCAGGACCTTTCAACTGACAAGAACTTATTAGAAATGAAAGCAGAGACCCAAATTATATACAAAGTAAACTGAATTTCAAAATATTAAAGTTTTGTGTAGACATGAGAAAAATGGGAAACAGAATTAATAGAAAATTATATATCAGGTAAGGGTTGACTACCCAGAATATATAGAGAAATATCTGAATTCTATAGGAAAAACAAACAAAAAAATGATCAAAGGACTTCAGTAGACCTTTGTCTAAAGATATCCAAACAGACAATAACATATAAAAAGGTATTCCACATCATTTAGCTCAGGGAAATACAAATTTAATCTATAATGAAATACAATTTCACATATACAAGGATAAATTTAACCTTAAAAACCAAGTATGTGAGAAAGGGAGGTAGCAAGAATGAAAACTGAAAACAACTGTGTAGGAAAGCAGTATGGTACAACTACTATGATGCTTTGACAGTTTGTTTGGTCTTCCTCTTCCTCTTCCTCTTCCTCTTTTTCTCCTCCTTCTTCTTCTCCTCCTCCTTTTTCATCATCATCATCTTCCTCCTCTTCTTCATCTTCTTCCCCCTCATTCTCTTCTTTTTCTTCCTCTTTATCCTCCTCCTCTTTCTTCTCCCCCTCTTCTTCTCCTCCTTCTTCTTCTCCTTCTCCTCCTCCTCCTCCTCTTCCTCCTCCTCCTCCTTCTTCTTCTTCTTTTCTTCTTCTTCTTCTTCTTCTTCTTCTTCTTCTTCTTCTTCTTCTTCTTCTTCTTCTTCTTCTGCTGCTGCTGCTGCTGCTGCTGCTGCTATCTTTTATGAGACAGGGTCTCACTATACAGCCCAGGCTGGCCTTGAAATCAAACATATTATTATCATATAATTGAGCAATCCAACACGAAGTATATATTCAAACCGGAAACTATAAAATTGTAGGTGTTAAAGGCTTGATCATCAGTCTGTAACACAACTGAGAAGTGGCAGAAGTTGTAGGAGGTGAGATCCAAAAATAGGAAGTGAGGTCATTGTGAATATGCCCTTGAAGAATATATTTGGATCCCAGCTTCTTTCTTTCTGTGTTTTCCAGCGACCATTAAGTGAGCAACTCTCCTCCACAAATTCCTGCTTTGACATACGATGCTATCACAGACCCAAAGCTATAAGGCCAAGTGATCATGGACTAAAACCTCTGAAACTATGAGCAAAATAAGCCTTTCCTCCTTTTACATTAATTGCCTCAGGTATACTGTCATAGCAATGGAAAGCTGACTAGCACAATAGGTATTTATTTATTTTTCAAAACAGGTTAGTAGGACAGTTACAATCATTAATGCATTGTGTATTGTTGTCTTTGTAGTAGTTATTCAGAGGACAAGATGCAGAGCTGATATCTTGTCTAAACACTATTAGTACAAATATTTATTCTTATCAAACTAAGAGAAAGTAGCTGTATATTTATCCTAACTATTTTGCATATACAGATTTTTTTCACTAGAAAACGGTCTTTCATGTATATCCATCTTCTTGTTTGTTTTGTCAGAGATGGATATTCCATTGTCACTCAAATATTGTAGGTTCATGAATTCAGCAAAATAACCCAATATAGTCCAGTAGTCCATAATAGCATTGGGTTATCCACAGAACTGGCAATGTCAGAAATCGTTCACATGAGCCTTTTACAGGTTGGCATATTACTAGATTTTACTTTTTATATCTCATGGTTATACTTTTCTGCTGGGTGGTTAAACCAAGATAAAGGAAGGCCTATATAACATATATATATATATATATATATATATATATATATATATATATATGACTTTTGTATCTGACAAGATCAGTCAAATCCCCTCAGGATTTACCCTGAAACCACATACAGCACTTTATAGATCTTTTGTCAGTGTCAGCCCTCTGGATGAGAAATGGCCATTGCTTGACCAATTTGCTGTCTATGAAAGCCTGTTTTCTTTCTAGGTGACTCTCCTTAGGCACAATATACATCATTGATCCCTTTCCTCTGTGGCCTCTTAATTCCTTGAACAGAAATATTTGAGACACCTCTGAGTTACAGGATTCAGGACAGGTTCTCTTATGTCCTGAGTCCTCACTCACATTGAAGGACAAGGGCCAAAATGTTGGCTATCTTTGTAGCCTTCCTTTTCTCTAATTTTTTGGTCTACAAAGTTAAATTGTTAACCCTCCAGAAGAAAAGCTTGGTGCTACTATTACTCTACAACAAAGGCAGTTGAGCTGAACATCACTATCTGTCTCAATATCAAATGCTTTATTTATTTGTTTGTTTGTTTGTTTGTTTGTTTGTTTTGCAGGACCAGGGTTTGAACTCATGACCTTGCACTTGCCAGGCACGCACTTGTGCCACGGAGCTATCTCCCCAGCCTCCAAATGCTTTAGACATAACATGAAACTGGTATTTTCCAACAATTATTGATATTCTAAACTTTAAATCCCTATAGAATTTTTTTAAAAAGATTACACATTTTTGGACAGAGATTTAGAAATCAAACTATATACAACATTGAAGCAGGAAAATCCTATAACTTTATGCTTATCTCTTGTGTTCTTTTATTACCTTTTTCTAAACATTTATTTGAGAAACATTATAGCAATAATTGATATAACATTAGAAGCAGTATGCATTTAGAAGACAAGAATGATAGGTGTACCAAGCATGCTTTTAGTATTACACATTACTATCCTCAGTGTAGTTGCTTGGTTCACATAAGTCAGTATATAGAGTTAGTCAGGGTGAGAATTCTACCAACTAACTACTAGTTTCTGAAACCTGATGGAAATTCTTAGGACTAATGCCTTAACCATCTTGTGTATGCAAGTGTATGGTTTTGCCATGTTTCCTAATATTTCTGCTCTCTCTCTCTCTCTCTCTCTCTCTCTCTCTCTCTCTCCCTTTCTCTCTATCCCTCCCTCCCTCCCTCTCTCTTAATCCTTAAGTTTTTGCTTTCCATTTAACTGTGTTATGCTTTTCAAACTTCATTTCTTCCTTTCTTCCTTTGAGTTCTTACACGAGGGAGACTATATGATATTTGCACATGCAGGGGTCTGGTCTGGCTTATTGCACTTTTATGAGTGTGTCTTCAAGTTACATCCACTTACACATGAAGCCTTCAAGTTTATTATTTTTTATAGCTAAGTAATACTCTATTGTATAAAAACACCACATCTTTTTTATCCATTCCTCAGGTGATGGGCATTTTCACTGTTTCCAAGATTTGACGTTTACAAATTGTGTTGCTAAAAACACAGATGCATATATATCACTATGCTATGATGTTTTCAGCCCTTTTGGGAAAATTTCCACTAGGGAGATAGCTGGATTGAGTGGGATTTCCAGTCCTAGTTTTTAAGGAGTCTCCACACTGATTTCCACAATGGTTGCACCAGTGTATATTCTCACCAACAGTGGAGGAGGGTTCCTTTTGCTCCACAGCCTCTCTGTTCTTGGTTGATTTCTTTATGATAACCATTCTTTCTGGGGTGAGATGATATCTGTGTTGTTTTAATTTGCATTTTACAGATGGCTAGTGATGTGGAGCATTTTTTCATGTATTTATTAGCTTCTAGTATTTCTTTCTCTGAGAAGCATATGTTCATATTGGATGCCCATTTCTGATTGGGTCTTTAAATTTTGGGACCTTAATGTTTTTTTTTTTTTTTTAGTTCTTTATAAGTTCTGGGGAGAAGGCCTTTGTCTGAGTGCTTATTACTTAATATTTTTATTTTTTAAATTCATGGGTTGTCTTTTTACTCTGTTGATAATTTCTTTTGATGTGCAAAGCCTTCTCAATATGAGAAGCTATCAGGTGTAAATTCTATCAATTACTACCTGTGCAGTTTAATTTTTGTTCATGAATTGTTTGCCTACCCCAATATTTTCAACATTTCCTCCTACTTTCTCTTCCAGGATATTTAGTTTTTCTGTTTTAATGTTGAGATCTTTAATCCATTTTGACTTTAGTTTAGTGTATGGTGATAGACCTGGGTAAAATGTTAGTTTTCAGCATGGAGAGAGCCAGTTTTTCCAGCACCATTTGTTAAAGAGGCTATCTTTCTTCCAGTAAACATATTTGGCCCCTTTGTCAAAGATAAGGTGGCTAAGTGTGTTTGTAGTTCCTTCTCCATCTTTTTTTTTTTTTTTTTTTGTCTTTTTTTTTTGAGACAGGGTCTTGCTATGCAGTTGAGGCTGGTCCTGAGCTCACTTTTGTAGCCCAGGCTGGTCTCGAACTCACACTGATCCTCCTGCCTCAGCCTCCCAAGTGCTGGGATTACAGGCATGCGCCACCACGCCCGGCTCCATCTTTTAATCTATTACATTGATCATGAGGCCTCTTATTTTTGTCAATACCATGCTGATTTTATCACAGTAGCTTTGTAGTATAATTTCGAGTCAGAATTGTAATGCCTCTTGCCTTGTCTTTGTTGCTCAAGATTGCCTTTCCTATTATAGGCCTTTCCTGGTTCCAAATAAATTTTAGGAATGGTTTCTTTAGTCCTGTGAGGTATGTTGATGGGATTTTGATTGGGATTGCATTAAATCTGTATAAAAATTTTAGGAGTATGACAATCTTCACAATGTTGATTCTTCCTGCCCAGGAGCAGGGAATATCTTTCCATTTTCTGAAACCTTCTATGATTTTTTTTCAGAAAGAAATTTTCTGAATTTTCATTGAATAGATCTTTTACTCTTTCAGTTAGATTAATTCCTCACACAATAGGTATTTCCACATGAATGTTTAAGCAAAACTGTTCACACTGGCAAAAAGACAGGAACAAATTACATGTCCATTAACTAAAGAATGGATAAACAAGATGAAATATATCCATATAATACAATATCATTCAGTGATAAAACAATAATGTACTTATATATATTACAACACTAAGAAAAAAGAGATCAAATACAAAATACCTTGTACTATGTTACACTATTTATATGAAACATTCAAAACAGAAATATCTATGAAGAACAATCCTAGGGTCCCAGTGGCGCGAGGAACGGCAGCGGTTGAGCTACGTAGCTCCGCGAGGCTCCCGTGTGCCTCGAACCCCAGCTTCCGCACGCGCCCCCCGCACCGTCAAGATGCCCAAGAGGAAGGTCAGTTCGGCTGAAGGGGCGGTGTAGCAGGAGTCCAAGAGGAGATCAGCGAGGTTGTCGGCTAAACCTGTTACAGCTAAAGTGGAAACGAAACCAAAAAAGACAACGGGAAAGGACAAATCTTCAGACAGAAAAGTGCAAGCAAAGGGGAAAAGGGGGAGCCAAGAGAAAACAGGCTGAAGTGGCTAATCATGAAAGCATGGAAGATTTGCCTGCAGAAAATGGAGAAACTGAAAATGAGAGTGCAGCCTCTGATGAAGCAGAGGAGAAAGAAGCCACGTCTGATTAATCACACACCATGTCTTATCACTGTTTCCTGTCTCCCTTCTTGTACAATCCAGAGGAATATTTTTATCAACTATTTTGTAAATGCAAGTTTTTTAGTAGCTCTAGAAACATTTTTAAAAAGGAGGAAATTCCACCTCATCGCATTTTTTAAGTGTAAATGATGTTTTTTTAGAGGTGAAATCATTCTCTGGTTGTTTATTTTTTGGTACAACCAGAAATAGTGGGATATTGAATTATGGCAGGCTTTGACTGTCTTGGGTGTCAGCTTAACATTTCATAGGTGGGGGTTAGTTTTATATCCTGCAATACAAAGCATACTAAATGGCAATTTGAAATTGCAGTCATGCATTTAATATGTCTTGGATACTTTAAATGACTTCTATTCCCATGTTTTTAGTAGAATTGTTTCCTAAAGAAAACTACTTCCTAATGGTTGCCCTGTCAAAATTGTGTGCACTCTATAACATCTTTGATAGCGGTAGTCTGGTTTGCCTCATTTATTAATGTGCTGTGAAAGATAAAAAATTTGAGTTTGTAGTGTATGTGATACGAAAATGTGAATTGGTGGGACTTAAGTAACATTTGTCTGCATTTGAAGATACTGGTACTTACTTAATTCTCTTACAGAAAATTTTCCCCTAAATTTGAAGCTGGAAAGTCACTGGAATAACTGAAAAACGATACAAGGCTTTTTTAGTATGTGCGTTAAGAATTGTGTATAAAGTGAATCGTGTACTGATCCTCAACACAACCAAAAAAATCTCAAATATTGAAGATTAAAAAAAAAAAAAGAACAGGGCCCGGCGGGATGGCTCAGTGGTCTAAAGTGCCTGCAGGTGGCTGCAGGGACCACAGTTCTATGCCCCGCACCACATGCTGTGCCAGCCCTGCCCTCAGGGCAGGCTGAGCCGGCCATGAAAATAAATAAACAAAACAAAAGTTCTAAAACAAGAAACAATAAAAAAAATAAATAAATAAAATAAAAAAGAAAAAGAACAATCCTGACTAGTGATTTCTCTTTTGAAGAGAACAAAATAGTATTAAAGCAGAAAAATTACAAATGATACATGATTTCACTTAACAAAGCAATATGAATTTCACAATATTTGTTGTAATGCATAGTAATGCCTTCCAACCAGTTATTCATATTACCAGATATATGCATGTAAAATTGGAAGAAAGAAATATATAAGAAATTAAGAAGAGAAAAAGGAGAAACAATTTTAAAAGGAGACTAAACAAAGTATTACCTGCCTAGTAATTTTCAAAGGATAAAAGATATAATAATAGGAATAAACACATGATGTGTATGAGTTTTTCTTTAAGGTGATTGAAATATTTTAGAACTAGATAGAAGTACTGATAGCACAATAATGTCAATGTACTACATGCTACTCAATTGTTTATTTTAGTGTGGTTAACTTTGTGCTATATAAATTTCACCTCAATTTAAAAAATATTTAAATCAGACCATTATAAATGTAAATATATCTTTAGACACTCAGTTTGACTCCATTAGTCTATTTGTTTACATTACCAAAAAATCACCTTGTTCAAGAATTTCCCAAAGACTTTCAAATGCAAGCCAAACTCTGCTTTCAATAACAGTGTCAAATAACTTCTGTATCTGAAGCTTTATCCAGTCCTAATCATGACTTTTTATTGAAAGAATTACCTTAAACATTCCCTCTAAACTTCATAAATGCCCATGAACTTTCCACTTTCAATATATACTACTAAAAAGGATTTGTCAAGATTTTAATCTCTCTTACCATAGTTAAAATAAAGTTAGCCTTGTCTTATCAACAGATCATTTTGATAAAGTTTTCAGTAAGGCATCATTCAATCCACTTGGAAACTACACTGAGAATCAATGAAAGCCTTACCATCACCACAACCTCATAACTGAAAAAAATGCTCTTCTGAGGTCATTTGATGTTCCTAATAGGTGGAGAAAGAGTTTCTTCCACCCTAACAGTGAAGTAAAAATTGCACCGTGTAATGTTCTATTTTTTGAGGAGATCTCACCTATCAAATTTATTTTGGCCCCTACTAATTTAGGAATCTTTTTGTTTTGTGCTATGATTTAAAGAATTTTTATCCTTGGTAGAAGTTGACTTTATACTAATAATACTACATGTACTGACCTTTGTTAGAGTCTCCATAATATTCCTTTGGAGGAAAGTTCCTAGAGAAAATGATTGGGGTGACCCCAGTGAGTTTGATTCATAAACTGGTGTTAGGGAACAAAAAACAGTTTTCTTTACAGTCTGCCATCCTTTGGGCAAGTTCTTCCCAGTGTTGCTTAAAATCCTCTGTGAGTTTTCCTAAGTCTTTTTTTGTTTTCTTTTGTTTTGTTCTGTTTTCACTTGCTTTCATCTGTGGGTGTCTGCTTTGAGGACAGACCTCTTATCAAAGCTTTTCATCAATCAGAAGCTATAAATTGGTGAGATTTGTAGCTAAAGATGCCACAGTCATTAGACAGGCACTTGGCTCATAAAGCACATGATAATGTTTTCATCATTGCTAGCATGTATAGATTTGTCTTGTTCTACATCTACATCTAAAATTTCAGGTTATTACCTGCATTTATGCTAAAACTGATATAGCTTCAGTGAGATTAATTTAGAATTAGTGTGGCCATTTGGGATATTTGATATTAAAAATATTGTTCAGGTGATAGGTGCCTTAAAGGCAAAATTGAAAGACAATCCCAAAGATCCAATTGCCTGGCATGTTTTTCTTCTTTGGTATGAGGTTTTAATTCTACAGGAATTAGAATTACAAAATATCTTCCTTAAGAGGAGAAAGCCCTGATAATGGAAACAAAGTTTTGAACATTATTATGCTGCTGGCTCTGACAATTTAAGGAGGAACCAGGAGTCAAGAAAAAAGAATGGAGCTTTTTTCTTTTTTCTTTTAAAAGCTGTGAAAAACAAGGAAATGAATTCTCTTCAAGAGCACCCAGGAGTCAGCCATGCTGAGAGCTTGATTTGAATTCAGTAAAATTGGTGGAGTTATCTGGAGCCAGAATTGTAATAAAAGAAAGCTGTTTTAAGCTACCAAGTTTGAAACTAATAGGAAACTAAAAAAGTTATCTATAAACTCTCTATTCTATTTTTCTAGCAATTTTATTTTTATTTAATTGGCTTCAAATAAGTCACACATGTTTAATAGTAACTGGGTAAGTTTTAACACACATATATACCTATGAAACATCACCATGTCCAATGACAATAATGAGCATATATGCTACTCCCCCAAATTTACCGGTTTCCTTTGTAATTTCCACTTTCTACTCTATCCCCAGGCAACCTCATAACTGCTGCTTGTCGCTGTAGTTTGTATTTTCTAAAATTTTTCATGAGTGGTATTTTCATATGTATTCTTTCTAGTTCTTGCTAATGTAATAATTTTAGGACAATTTTTTAAAATAATAATGTGTATAAGGTAGTTTGTTTTATTTTATTGCATTAATCCACTACATAATTATGATTTTTTTTATGTAAACAACCTTTTCAGGTTTGGGTTATCCAATACAGAGCTGCTATGAACATTTATATACAAATTTTTGTTGAAACAACTACATTGACAAGTGCATATGTTTTTTATCTTTTAAAGAAACTACTGAACCATTTTCTAAGGCGGATGTATCATTTTATGTCACAGGCAAAGTAAGAGAATTTCAGTTCCTCTCTACCCTTGCTAACACTTGATATGACTGGTCCTTGGAATTTTAGTAACTCAAATATTAGTAGAGCCACCGTTGCTCTCTCCTGACCATTATTTGCATGAGCTACTTCCTTCTAACCTTTAACTTTCAACCTATTTATATCTTTGCATCTCAAATTAGTCTGTTATAGACATAGTTATATCATGGTTTTCAAAAACCCCATCAGCTAATTTCTATCTTTTGGAGATCATATTTATATTTATATGAATTACTGACAGTGTATGACTTACATCGCCTTTGGTTATTTGTATTCCATATGCCTTATAGATTTATTGTACCTTCTTACCTGCATTAGTGTCTTCTTTTGTGTTTGATTTTTGCAGTGAAATATTTAAATTTTCTCTGAGACCTCTTATATATGTTTTTGTTTTTTTGTTGTTATTGCTGTTAGTAGTGGTTGTGGGTTTTTTTTGTTTTTGTTTTTGTTTTTTTTTTCCTTCTCTACTTAGGATAGAGTGTACAGGGACCATAGGGTCTCACTATGTAGACAGGACTAATAGTGATACTCCTGTTCTCAGCCTCCAGAGTGCTGGGATTACAGGCCATGCACCACCATGCCCAGTCTCCATCACTGATTCAGCATGCCCTGTGGGCAGATTGTATTTTTAAAAGAATATTTTTATTTTTCACTGGTTGAACCCACAACTGTGCAACCCATTGATATGAAAGACTGGCTGTCTAGATTTCATAACTGCATATGTATTTGCCTTTACTAACATTTTTAATTCTTCATTCAGATTTTAGCAATGATCTAAAGGATTCTCTGTCCTTTTCTTGCAGAACAGGAGAGTTGGAAATGAGCTCCAGCCAGCTATTGTTTTGTTTTGGAATGTCTTCATTTTTCCCTTAACATATAAAGTTTTTATTTTATTTTTTTTCTTGTTTCAGAACTTCTGTTTGTTTGTTTGTTTATTTATTTTATGGCCAGCTCAGCCTGCCCTGAGGGCAGGGCTGGCAGAGCAAGGGGTGCCAGGGATTGAACCACGGTCCTTGCAGCTACCTAAGCTTTCCTAAGCAGGTCCTTCAGACCACTGAGCCATCCTGCCGGGCCCCATAAGGAAAGTTTTGATTTGACTTTTTTTCTTTTAGTAATTTCAAAGTATCAGCCCACTGTCTTCTAGTTTCAAAGTGTCTGATGGGAAATCTGTATTTGATATTATCAACAATTATGTATGTGAGTCTTGGTCTTTCTTGGAGCTTTATTGTGCTTTCAAAATTCTCTGTTTTGGACTCTGTTATGGTTTGTATCTGTCCCCCCAAAGCCTCATGTAAATCATGAGGCAGTCAAGTGAGTGGCTTAAGGGATAGGGCCAGAGGACCAGGGCAGGGCTTAAGGGGCAGGGTCAGAGCCCTGCAAACCCTTCAACTGACAGTATGCCTCTCCTCCCCTCCACCTGGTGGCCTCTCTTGGAGGTATGGAGCAGATCTCCTGGACACGGTAGCGCAGTGTTTCGAGGTCTTGCTATTGCTATGTAATTCAGGCCGCTTTAAACTATGAAACCTGAAGTAACAGTGAGCTAAATAAACCTTTCCTTCCCTAAGCTTGTGTGTCAGGCATTTGTCCTAGCAACCAGAAAAAATTCACTAAGACAGGCTCTTACTACTTCATTATAATTTACCTTTAGCTCATTATTTGTTGAATCTCTTGGATGTTTATACTGCTGTCTTCCATCATATTTGGACAGCTTTTATCCATCTCCCCTTCAGATATTCTCTTGGTCTGCTTCATGGTGTCCCACTGCGTCTTAGGTTCTGTTTGCTTTTCTTTGTATTCCTCAGAATCAACAACTTTTACTGCCATAAACTTTCTTAACTTTTTTCTTCTGCTTGATCAAATATGTCTTAATTCTTTTAAAATATTTTCACTTTAGTAATTGTAATTTTTAGTCCATAATTTCTTTACAGTTTCTTTTTCAGTCTCTCTCTCCCTCCCTCCCTCTCCTCTCTCTCTCTCTCTCTCTCTCTCTCTCTCTCTCTCTCTCTCTCTCTCTCTCCTTGGTGGAGGGGGAGACTAAGAATTGAACTTGCACTTGCCAGGTAGGTGCTGTGCTGCTAAGCTATATCCCAGGCCTCAGATGTGCTCTTTATTGATTTTTCTGAGTTGTTCATACAATATTTTCTTGACTTTGCTCATATCTTTCTTTATTTCAGTATTTTGAGACAATTATTTTAAAGTCCTTATCCAGTAGGTCTACTATCAAGGATTTTTAGGTATAATGCATTGGTTAATTTTTCCCCCTTTCTAATGGCCATATTTTTGTTTCTGTTCATGGAGCATGTGTGTGTGTGTATGTGTGCGTGTGTGTGTATGTGTAAACCGGACAACTGAATTTAATATAATGTGAGAACTTTGGGAATCAGGAGCTCCTGCTTGGTCAAAGTCCACTGGGTTTCGTTTTGGGCTTTTTATTACTGTAGAATGTCTCCATGCTGAGAATCAGTATCAGGTGTCTAATTAAGACTTTCTCAGGTATTTTCTGAGACTGTGCTTTCATTCAGTCATGCATGGTGACTTTCTTATTTCCCCCATATATGTGGTTGCTTTTGAATATCCTAATCTTAGGTTTCTGGATCCCAAAGAAGGAAAAGGGAGAAATAAAGGAGGCTAAAGGCACTGGGCTAGAGTTAGACATGGCTTTAGCCAAAGAGAAAGGGATTTATAGTGATAGAGTTTGGTGCGATCACAAGGGCCATCACCCCATACTTTGTACCTCTGTGCTCAGATACAGCCATCAACTCAAGGAGAGCATCAATATGTGGAGGACAAGGTCCTTTATGCACACCCTGGCTCCCACCAGATTGCTTCCAAACTGTACCTAGAAAGCATGTACAGGCTGTGCAATCTTGGATTACATAGTAATTAAGTAGGTAGCTGCTACTGTGCTAAGAGTTAAAATTAGCCATGATTAACTACACTGTACCATCCAACACTTCTCTTGGAAAGTCATAAGCTGTCAATAAACTCCAGAGCTTAAGCAGTTTAAACCTTAAAAAATAGTTACATCAGACAAACTTCTAAGTGCAGAAGCAAATTTATGATACTTCCTATTCTACCTTCTTCGAATAATTCTAACCCTTAATTTTAATCATTCTAATAGGTAACATTTCATTATGGTTTTAATTTGCTTAGTTTTCATTTCCTTAATGACTAGTATTTGTTATGTGTGTTTATTTGCTATATAGATCTATCCTTAGTAAAGTGTTCAAAATGTTTACCTTTCATTGATTGGATTTTCTCATTGTTGTTTTTTACCATTTATTTATTTATTTATTTATTTATTTATTTATTTATTTATTTGGTGCAGAATCTCACTATGCAGCTCAGACTCCCAGTGATCCTCCTGCCTCAGCCTCCATAACTCTGGGAATACAGGCATGTACCACCACATCCAGTTTCAGTGTCCATCTCCATGCAGCACTGGCACAGCACAAGGTACCTGGGATTGAGCCCAAGCTCATGTGCTTTCCAGGCAGATGTTTAAACCACTGAGCTATTTCCTCAGCCTTCTCACTGATTTTTCAGTATACTTTTTATAATCTAAATACAAGCTCTTGATTTACTAGTCCTAACTTATGCCTTATTTATTTGTATTTAGTACAGGGTCTACAGGGTCTCACTATGTAGATCCAACTCATAGTGATTCTCCTGATTTCAGCCTCCCAAGGCCCAACTTTATTTTTTAACAGTCTTTTACATAGCATGTCTTAAGTTTTTGTAAAGTATTTTATTAAACATTCCTATTACGGTTTATACTTTTTCTATATCTAAATAATCTTTACATGATTTGAAGTCCCAAAGGTTTTCTTTTATAATCTTCTAAAAATAAAATCCTACTTTAGGGCTGGCCAGATAGCTCAGCAGACTAAAGCGCCTGACTAGGCAGATGCAGGGAACTGGTTCTATCCTCCTTGTGCCATGCCAGCCCCGCCCCTAGAGCATGCTGAGATGACAAATGGGACTGGGCATGCTTAGGTGCACCTGCAACCCCAGTGCTTGGGAGGCTGAAAACAGGAGGAGCAGTACAAGGCCAATCTATGTAGTGAGATCTTGTAGATGCTGTGCTAAACATATAAAAAAATAAATAAATAAAAATAAAAAATACCACTTTGTATTTGAAAAGTTCATTTGTTTACATAGGTATTTTCAATTATTTCAGTACAATTCACTGAAAATGCAATATTTTTTCTAATGAATTGTTTTTCACTGTTGTTAAAAATCAGCAAAAATTTAAGGTTTCTTGAAAGTAAGCAGTAACATTCGATCACATGCCAAATTATACATAACCATATCTGTTAATCTGAGTGACAGACGATGATAAAAATGGGTAATATATTAGCCATTGTTGATCAACTATTCTTGTTTTGAAAGTCTATAACATACATATTGTACATTGCCCTGTTTCTGTCTTTGTTTCTAATTTTCATTCTTGCTGTTGTTTATGCTCTTCAAAATAAAATAAAATTAGTTGTGTCTAATTCTGAACTTATTCTGTTCCATTAATCTATTGTCTTTGTTACTGTAGTTACTGTGACTTTGATTACTGTAACTATATAATAACTTTGAATCACACAATACTAGTCATTTAACTTTGTATTTCTTTTTTAGTGTTTGGCCATTTTTGATCATTTGTGTAAATGTATGAATTTTAGAATTACCTTTTAAATTTCAACCATAAAATAACCCTGGTGGGATTTTAATTAAATTTTATTGAATCTATTGATTAAACTGGAGAGAGGTGACATTTTGCCCTTGTTGAGTCTTTCAATCATGAACATGGTATATACTTCATTTGTTTAACTTTTTTTCATTTCTCTTAATAATGTTTCATAGGGGCCCGGCGGAATGGCTCAGTGGTCTAAAGCGCCTGCTTGGGGAAGCTTGGGCGGCTTCAGGGACCGTGGTTCAATCCCCGGCACCACATGCTGCACCAGCCCTGCCCTCAGGGTGGGATGGGCCGGCCATGAAAATGAGTGAATGAACAAACAAGGGTTCTGAAATAAGAAAACAATAATAATAAATAAAAATAAAAAATTCTTAAAAAAAATAATAATAATGTTTCATAGATTTTGGCATATAATGCTGCATAGTTTTGCTACCCTTTTCATAACTTTGTTTCTATTGTAAATCTTCTTCCATAATCATATATTGCTACTGTATAGAAATGCAAATTATGTCTGTATATTGATCTTATATACAGAAACTTTGTTAAATGTATGTGTTAGTCCTAATTTCTTATTTGTAGATTTTTTTAGGATCACTACAGAGACAAGTCTGTCATGTATATTTGTACTTCTCCCATTAAATACCTTTATTCCTCTTCCAAATCATTGTTCTTAACATTGAATTTTGTGTCTCTGATTATTTGTTGATATGAATCTAATACCTAGATTTAATCTAATACCTACTCAGGAATTGTTTGAAGTACGTAACTTCATTCTTCGGTTTGTATACATTTTCCTTGGTAAGACACTCAGATTTTTTGGCGTCGGTTTCTTGAAGTGAATTAGTTGGTTTCCTGGGTAACTGGACTTAATTACAAAGTAGATCATTAAATTTACCATTATGTAGTAAACAACATAACATCAGAGAATAATAAATCTAAAAACTACCTTTTATATTATCCTTATGATAAAATTAAGATATTTACTGAAATAATACTCATTTCCATAGGAACCAGCTTTTATACCCACCCATAAAAATGAAACATTAAAAAGCTCTAGTAAGTACACAATGTGTGTTTTTGGAAGCTGATTCACTGCCACAAATCTTACAAGTAAGAAATATTATTTCTCTTTTGCTCCACTGAACCACCTCAGCAATATAAATGGCATTGCCTAGTTGCCAAATCATTAACAAGTTCAAATGTTACGTCATTGGACAACTTTTTTCTGTTTTGTTTTGTTTTGTTTTGTTTTGTGTTATTTTTTGTTTGTTTCATGGATTTTTGTTTTAATTTCTTTGGTTAATTGGTTGTTTGTGATTTTATTATTGTTGTTGTTGTCATTGTTTTGAGATGGGGCTTATATAAACTGAGCTGTAACACACTATGTAGCCCAGACTGGTATCCTTATGCCAAACTCCTATTACAGGCACTTAAGGGTATGCCTGTAATAGCTCAGCAGATTAAGGCACTTACAAGTAGGTGCAGGGTCCGGGAGTTCAATCCCCAGTCCTCCAGCGCCAGCCCCACCCCACCCGCACCCCCAGTGCACTGAGACTGCAATTGAGACTGGGTGTGGTGATCCACGCCTGTAATCCCAACTCTTGGGAGGCTGTAAACAGGTGGATCACTACAAGTCTAATCTAGTCCAATCTAGTAATGAGACCCTGAACACCCTGTAGACGCTGCCCTGAAATGCAAAAAAAAAAGATTACAGGCATGTGCTATCACTCCCAGCTATCTGACAACTTTAAAGGAATTGTTTAAATCATTTATTTATTTATTTATTTATTTATTTGGTACAGGGTCTTGCTCACACAGCTCAGCCTCATAGTGATCCTCCTGTCTCAGCCTCCCTAGCACTGGGATTATAGGCATGAGCTACCACACCCATTTTCAGTGGCCAACAAGGCTTGCTCAGAGTTCCAGGGCTGGTATGGCATGTGGTACCAGGGATCAAGCCTGGGTCCATGGGCTTGCCAGGCAGGAGCTTAGACTGCCCAGCTATCTCCCAAGCCCCTGAAGGGAAATTTAGATTCTTAGATATTTTAGATACTCAGGTACTTTATAAAACACAGCATTAGGAGATCCTTGATGACTGAGACTGGATTCATAGAGCATGATTCTACCAGGTACTGTCTACAAACTGGGTAGAGATTTATTACGTTCTAATGATGTCAGACATTAACTGGAGTTTTGTTTTGTTTTAATGTATTTGGTATAGGGTATCAACATGCAGCTCAGTGATCCTCCTGTTTCCATCTTCCCCAGCACTGGGATTACAGGGGTACACCATCACGCTGAGACTGTCACTGCCTCAGTGTGCCCCAGGGGTAGGACCAGTACAGCATGCAAGACTGGGGACTGAACTGTAGTCCCGGAGCTTGCCAAAGTAGGTGCTCAGTCCACGGAGCTATCTGACCAGTCTTGGAGTTCATTTTAGAAAATAACTTTCCCCTCTTGGATAAAGAAATTTTTAGATAACTAGCCAGAAACCTGAAACTCAATCTATGAATCAAACCTATCTACTGAAGGGGGAATTCTAGACTCCTTTCTATTCTGAAACCTCCCCAGGAGGTAGATTACAAAGGGCCCAGAGGCTATATTTATATTTCGGGTTTCAGAAAATCGTAAGTATAAAACAACGTCAGCAGGGCTCTCGAATTCCTTGCCTGGGAGGCTCATAAAATTGGATAGGCAGTACTTCTGACAAGAGCCATGTGGTTGTAATGTTGGCTTTGCAAAGGATAACATATGCTGTTATAAGGGGGGAAAAAAGTGTGCTTACATATCCAAGGACATCTTGAGAATCTTTAACATTATTAACTTCATTGGGGAAGCAAACAGACATTTCTGTGGTAGCTACAGATGAGGATTGGATCTCCACTGTTGAAGTTTGGCACTCTTGATTCTGATCAAAGGTTAAGGTTTAAGCCATCAAAACCCTTCTGTGAGCATTTTTGTGTAAGGTAGTGTTCAGATGTGTTATCTCTAGTATGTTCAGTGCAGCTACATATCCATTATGAAATCAAATGATTGAACAAGCAATCTTTCTAAAATAAAATAAAAACATTAACAACAGAAAACCACCACCAGTGGCTGGTGAGATAGGTCAGAGGACTAAGCGTCTGCTTAGGGAAGCACAGAGACCAAAGCTTGATTCCTGGCACCTCATGTCACACCAGTACCACCTGTGGTTGTGCTGAGCTGGTGACCAAGTCTGGGCATGGTGGTGCATGCCTGTAATCCCAGCACTGAGGAAACTGAAAATAAGAGGATCACTATGAGTCTGAGCTGTGTAGTGAGATGCTGTACCAAATACATAAAAAAAAAAAACCCATGATTTTTGTGACATAGAGAAACCAAAATAGTACTGTTCACAACTCTGATTCATTAAGACACCAAAAACAGTATGGAAGGTACAAATTGATTAGTCCCAGGACAGTAATGGTCTATCCATCAGCATAGTCTAACAATGATCATTGGAGGAAAATGCTGAAAATGGGAACTATCTACAAGCACGCAGCTTGCTGACCACACAGATAGAACTTTACATTTCTGCTGTCTTTAGTAAAATAACTTTCAGATAACTGTCTTCTTCAATTTTATCTCAATTTCAGGAATCTCTTACCCAGGAAGACAATATGGGAACTTTGTGAAATAAAACCTCACTCAAATGAAATCAAACTCAACAAATTTTCAAGATAGTATGAAATAACTATTAGCTACCCAAATGTCTGAAATCCCTGAGTGAAATCTTCAGTTTTCTGTGTTCAGCAATGTGAAACAGATTCTGATCCAGTGTTAACAAATCTACCCATGCTCCATTGAAAGATCTACCTTAAAAAAAATTCTGTAGATTCTTGACCTCTCACTTTGGCAATAGCGTGAACACCATCAAGTTCTTTTTTCCCTTATTCTGGTAAAGAAACACAGTTTTATCTTATGAAAAGGTTATTTTGGGCCAGCAAGATAGCTTAGCGGTCTAAAGTGCTTGCTTAGGCAAGCTTAGGCAACCTCAGAGCCTGAGGTTCAATCCCTGGCACCACATGCTGTGCCAGCCCCACCCCCAGGGCAGGCTGAGCCAGCCATAACATTAAAAAGAAAGAAAGAAAGAAAGAAAGAAAGAGAAAACTATATCTTAAAAATAAAATTCTAAAAAAAAGAAAGAAAGAAAAGATTATTTTTCAGTACTTTGGGAAGACCCATAGCATTACATTTGATTGTAATTTGCCTCACTGACTAATTGTATGCTCTGTGAAGACAGAGATCAAGCTTTGTTTATCACAGAATCTACATTACCTGGAGCAGACCTGAAACATTGACTGCTCAATAAACATTTGTAAAGTAGTGGAATTAAAACTGAAAGTATTGGCAGAGTGGATCAAGAAACAAAATCCAACAATATGCTGTATATAAGAAACACATTTGGGCCAGCAAGATAGCTCAGCAATCTAAAGTACCTGCTTAGGCAACCTTAGGCAACTGCAGGGACTGCAGTTTGATTCCTGGCACCACGTGCTGTGCCAGCTCCACCCCCAGGGCAGGCTGAGCCAACCATAATATAAATTAATAAACTAAAAAAAAAGAAAGGAAGGAAGGAAGAGAGAGGGGGGAAGGGAAGGGAAGGGAAGGGAAGGAAGGAAAGAGAAGAGAAGAGAAGAGAAGAGAAGAGAAGAGAAGACAAGAGAAGAGAAGAGAAGAGAAGAGCAGAAACATATTTACCTTAAAAGGAAATTCATGAACTGAAAATCAGAGAATGTAAAACACTACTCCTTTTGCCAGGAACTCAGAAGAAAGCAGAGGTAGCTACTCAATTCCTAAACAATGTGAAGTTCAAAACAAGAATGACCAAATAAGATAAAGAAGGTCACTATGTACTTGTTAGAGGAAAATGCCAAGAGGAAGAGATGACAGTCATAAATATGGGACCACCCAACTATATAAGATGAACTTTAAAGGACAGGAAAACTCAAGTAGCCAATAACACAATCATATATATTTGGTACAGGTTCTCACAGCTTGGACTTGTAGCAATCCTCCTGTCTTCAGCCTGCCCAGCTCTGGGATTACAGGCATGCACCACCATACCTGGTCTTGGAGGCCCAGTTTGCCTGGAGGTGGGGCAGATGTGGTATGTGGTGCCAGGAATCAAACCCAGTCCCTGCACTTGCATAAACAGGCACTTAGTCTGCTGAGGTATCTCATAGGCCACAATAACACAATTCTAATGTGGGACTGGACACCCCATTATCTCAAAGGGATAGATCAACTAGCCAAAAAATTAACAAAGAGGTAGCAGAACTGAACCAAATTTTTGAACAATGGTTAGTAGACATTTAGAGTGTTTCACAAACATTCAAATACACATTGTTTTCAGCTGCATGTGGAACTGTACTGGTTGATACATCATGTCAACTTGAGAAGTTTATAAGTTTAATTATATGACTCAGCCATGAGCCAGGGCTCTTACTTTGTAAATATCCTCATCCTGTGCAAGAGAAGGGCATGGACACTGTATGAGTTCTACAATCCCACCCCAGCATAGCCTGCTTATAATATAAGGAAAAGAGAGAGACAGCTGCTGCTGCTCTCTTTACTTTTTGCTGTTATCTGCTGAGAGGAATGGCTGCTCTTTTCTATTTATTACACTGCCTTGGAGCCAGCCAAATATGGACTGAAACTAGACTAACTGTAAACTAAACAAATCTTTTCTTCCTTAATTTTCAATGTCAGTTATTTTGTCCTAGCAACAAATGAAAAGTAACAGATAGGGACATTCTCTAAAATGGACCACATATTTATAGAACATGTAAGAACATGCTTAAGTAAGTGAAAGAGAATTGAAATTATATCACATATATTATCTGACCATAGTGTAATGAAATAGGATTTTTTTTTTTTTTGTCTTTTTTGAGACAGTGTCTCGCTATGCAGTTCAGGCTGGCCTTGAGCTCACTTTTGTAGCCTAGGCTGGTCTGGAACTCATATTGATCCTCCTGTCTCAGCCTCCCGAGTGCTGGGATTACAGGCGTGAGCCACCACGCCCGGCTGAAATAGGATATTAATGATAAAAGAAACTGCAAAAACCCCATAAATACACGAAAATTAAATCATGCCCTTCTCACCAACCAATGAGGCACAGATGAGATTAAAAAAAGATATTAATATCTATAATCAAATGAAAATTCAAATACAACTTACTGAAATTTATGGGATGCAATGAAAGCAGCTCTTGGAGGGAAAGTTATAATGGTGAACTCACACATTAGGAAGACAGAAGAACAAATAAATACCCTAATGCTGCGTCTCAAGAAAAAGAACAGCAAGGGGGCCAGGGAAATAGCTCAGTGGAATAAGTGCTGGCCTGGAAAGTGCAAGTCCTGAGTTCAATCCCTGGTACCACCAAAAAAAAAAGAAAAAGAAGAGCAAACCCATATCAAAGCCCAAAGAACGGAGGAAATTATAAAAATCAGAGCAGAAATTAATACAATTGAGACAAAGAAAACGTTACAAAGAATTAATGAATCAAAAAGTTTGTTTTTTGAGAGATTAAATAAAACTGATAAACCCCAAGCCAACTTCACAAAAAAAAAAAAAAAAAACCCTCAAATGATGCAGTAAGGAACGAAAAGGGTGAGATTACTATAATCCTGTGGAAAGTCAGATGATTATCACTACCTACTTCAAAAATCTTTACTCTTAGAAAATGGAAAATGCAGAAGAAATGGATAGATTCCTACATATGTACAATTTGCCAAAGCTGAATCAAGAAGATTATAAAAATCTTGAATAACCTAATATAAGTCAATGAAATTGAAATTTTTATTTTAAAAAAGACTTACCAACAAAGAAAAGCCCAGGTCCTAATGGAATCACAGCTGAACTGTCCAAGAAATTTAGAGAAGACTTAATCCCAATACTTCTCAAACTCTTTAATGAAATCAAAAAAGGAAGCATTTCTCCCTAATTCATTTCTGGAGCCAAGTATTACTCTGGTACCCAAACTAGAGAAAGACCCAACAACAACAAAAACTATAGGCCAATCTCCCTAATGAACACAGATACAACAATATTCAGTAAAATACTAGTAAATAGAATTCAACAAATCATTAGGAAGAGTGTATACCATGGCCAATTGGGATTCACCCAGAGGTGCATAGATGGTTCATTCACCTTATGCAAATCTGTAAATGTAATACACTATAACAACAGAGCCAAACACCAAAACAACATGATCAAT
>PVJA010031122.1:20000-25109 GCA_004027025.1 Myocastor coypus | reverse complement strand
CTCCTCCTCCTCCTCCTCCTCCTGGCTTCTCCACTAGCAAAGAAAGGCATTACCATCCTGTCGCTCTTGTCCACAGGAGGTATTTGGATAATGATTTTGCTGCCTATCCAACCACCCACCCCTTTCTTTGCCACCAGAGAAATCTCGGTGATTGATGAGAGGGACACTTTGAAATTTTGAAGTAAGGATGGAGTTGCCCGAGAGGAGAAGAAAGGAGACCAGGAGGGACAAGGAAGGAGACGGGAGGGGGTGTTCCCGAAGCTCCGAGGACATTAGGACACGTCAGGGCTGGCAAATGATTCATTGAGTTAATGATGATGAACACTGCATCTCTGCGCATATATGTGCATTTTACCCAAAGATCTCAAGCATCCATAAGCGGAGAAAGGCTCAAAATAAATCATATGAACAGGCCCTAAGTGGGAATCCCTTAGGAATGGGATCTGAATTGTTAATGCCGCCAGAATTTCAAACACCAAATTACAAGAAGCAGAATGATATTTTAAGCAGCTCAGTACTTAAAGGGTACTGCCAAGTCCTGAGGATTTTCTTCTCCTTTTAGTTTTTTTTCTCCTATACCAGTTGGAGCTTTGTCGGTGTCTTACTCATCTGGAAATTTCTGGTTGTGGATTCTGAAGCAAGGAAGAAAGGTTTTCACTCTAAAAAACAACGAGCATTCAGAAATATCCAAGTCCTGTCATTTTCCCAGCTTGTTCCTCCCGTCCCGGGTATCTTTGCTATGGAGAACAATGCAAAGGAAGCTAAAGATACAAACTGACTGTGTCCAGGCCACTTATAAAGTAGATGTGTAATCCACAGTCTGCGGTGACGAGCCTAGGAAGCCCAGCCCCTTATCCGCAGCAGCCAACTCGGCAAGCCACCCCTCTACCTGGCTACAAGTCAGGCCTACAGCAAATCAGACTATTATAGCAATCAGTCCAGGAAATCAAGCAATGACCTCCATAAAAAGTATCTCAAAAAGTCCAAAGCTTGATTGAAAACTAACTTATTGCTAATTGATGACCCCACTTCCAGCTCTAGACCAATGAAAGAAAGCTAAGTGTGCACGCGATACAGGCGGCCCGACTTAGTCCATGCAAAATACAGAGCTCTGTAAGCAAACACTAGGGACTGGGTAGTTTATAAACAACTCTCATTTGTCTCTCACCATTCTAGTGCCCAGGATGAAGGCATCAGCCAATCTGGCATCTTTTTATTTCAAAGGCGATGTCTTGCTGCTTTATCCTTACATCACAATAAGGCGGAAGCTCAAGGCCCCCCCCCTTCAACCTTTTTATAAGGACACTAATCGCATCTATCAAGGGCCTTCCCTCATGATTTAGACAAATGACTCATCCTAATCTTATGAGCGCAGACATCATGGACCTCATCCCCAGCAACGCAACGATCAAGTAATTTTAGCAGTCTCATGATGTCACGCTGAGCTAGGCATGGTGGCATGCACCTGTCATCCACACACTTGGAGAGCCTGAGGCAGAAGGATAGCAAGTCCAAGCCCAGCCTTGGCAATGGAATGACTTAGCAAGATCCTGCCTCAAAATGTAAAAAATAATAAAGAGGAACTGGGGGTGTGGTGCACCATAGAGGCTTGGGGTTCAACCTCCAATGCCACAAAAGGAAGAGAAGGGAGGAGCGGCAGGAGAGGAGGCAGAGAACTTCTGAGGGAGAGAGAGGGGATGAATGGAAGTAGCACTTTGTAAATGTCTGCTCGGTCTCAAAGTCAAAGTATGACAAAGAAAATTTACATTGTATCAAGCCAGGCCTTGTGGCACATGCCTGTAATCCCATCACTTGGGAGGCTGAGGCAGGACAGTCTGTGTGAGTTCGAGATCAGCCTGAGCTACAAAAATGAGCTCAGTGCCAGCCTGAACTGCATAGCAAGACCTGGTCTCAAAAGGACAAAAAAATTAATTAATTAAATTAAATTAAATGTCCACCCATTTTGCCTAGCATGTATTATTGTTGTCAATTGGCATTCAACATTATTTCCTGTTTATTTGTAGTTTACTCACTATTCAGAATTTAGTCATAATTTCTCTTCACTGCATATCTGTGTCTGGCTTAATGAAACAAAAATATAGAAAACATACAAAATTTAAAATTATCCAGCACAGTTTGGTATTTGACTATTGGACTAGTCCAGCACACCAAGGGTCACTATGCATCATATATACAAATGTACACATTTTTATTTTAATTCTATTTTACCGAGAGAAAAAAATAAATGTGATACAGAATTTCAAAACAAGATAGTAGGAAATTAACAATGGTTACTACATTGCATGTTGTTACCTCCAGAGTAGTTGCTCAGATTACCAGATACAGGCATGCAAGATGATCAAACAAAAAAGTATTAGTTGTTCCTTTGAATGAACCAATAGAAATTAGCAGTACCATGATCTTAGCTATCGTGTGTGTGTGTGTGTGTGTATGTGTGTGTGTGTCTACATGTGTCTGTGTTTGTGCGTGATAAGCACTGCCTTCCTTCTGTTCTCCTCCCCCCATCCCAGCTGCCCTTTTCTTCTCAGCAGCCCCTTTCCCTTTCACAGTAACCACTGTACCTTTTGGATCTTATTTGCTCTTTCAGTTTCTTACACTAGGGAGACAATGCCATCGAGTCCGGCTCATTTCGCTTATTTTGCATCTACAAAAATGAACAATTTTCAAGAACAGAACACACTATAAAATGGCTCTCACTTGATCTACACTCTCCCAAATATAGCTTTCCTTGGATGGTGAAAGATACTTCAGGGGTTGGGGAGATAGCTCAGTACAATATGTGCTTGTCTGGCTGGCAAATGCAAGGTCCTGAGTTCAATCCCTGATACCATGAGAGAGAGAGAGAGAGAGAGAGAGAGAGAGAGAGAGAGAGAGAGAGAGAGAGAGAGAATTCAGAATTTCCAAATTCCCTGCAATAATCTTTTTTTGTTTTAATTATTGTGGCCGGCTCAGCCTTCCCTGGGGGCGGGGCTGGCACAGCACATAGTGCTGGGGATCAAACTGCAGTCCCTTTGGCTGCCTAAGCTTTCCTAGGTAGGCGCTTTAGAACGCGGAGCCATCCTGCCGGCCCACAGCAACCATCATTTTAAATACCACTTATTATAGGTTTTTTTTTCCTTTTCTCTGATTATGATTTTCAGATGAAAACTTTTGAATTTTAGATTGAAGCAATAGTTGTAATAAGAAGGATCGTGAAATAAAGCAATTGCATGAGCGCCAACTGCATACCAAACACACAGCTCATTTTCTCCTCATACTCACCCCAGCTCACTGTTTGAATCCCCTGCACACTTGAACAGATTTTCACAGACGAGGAGAGCTGCTCCAGCCATGCAACCAGTGAAAAGCAGACCTAGGAATTCCCACCCTGACCTACATGTCCCCAGGCTCTTTTAGTAAATTGTGTGAAGTTTGCGACTTTCCCTGGCAACATCCAGCATTCTAAGAACTACAGAAATCAAGAAGGAATGTTGTACCCACACACAATGGAAAACGGCCCATTCTGCAAAAGAAAAATCTCAAGACTCAAACTTCGTGAGAAAATTGTTTCACATTAAAAATAATCTAAAAGAAAATCAAGTTATAATTCAAATAATGTTAAATAGCACATTGTCTAACTTATAAAAGGCCTTAAAATATAACATCAATCTACTTGCAACTGACATGGAAAATAAAATCTCATTTTCTGTTATAAAATTATAGAAGGAGTTATAAGCACACTTCAACTTGATATTTCTAATGTAATGGCTAAGCTTCAATGTGATTTTTATCTTCCTATCTCCAGAGAGTGGTGGAAAAGATGAATTAACTATGATGGGCTCCACAGGCACTTGAGTAATGTCAAATACAGTACCTACATATTGCTGCTGTTCTAATTGTGTGGCATCTTACACACGTAGGCTCTGCCAGCATGATCAATCTGTCACTTACATTATTTGACTATTGATTAAATTTCAGAAATGTGTTGACAGAAGTCTTACTGTATAAAGAAAGCCTACTCCCAGGTCTCCTGTCACAGGGATTCTGAGTCGCCTGTCTTTTTGCCTTTTTGCATGATTAATGTTGGTCTGAGCCTAAGGAATCAATAAACATTTTCTAAAAGAGAGATATCTACATCCCTAAAGAGGGCTGCTCATTTAGTTTCATGCTCAGTCTACAAAATGCATTAGCCTTTGCAGTGGAAGGGTCAGGCGTCACAGGCTGAAGAAAATCAGGAAGCTCCTTCTGCTTCATTGATCTTTTCGGTGTGCATAGCCCTAGCTCTAGGAATGTGCCATCTGGTGGTCAGGAGGAGTAACTACATGTATCCCTAGAATAAGCCAAGGTAAGCATGGAAAGATTGACCCCACGAGAACTCTTTTTGAATGCTACTGATAGGCTGCTAATATTCTTACTTTCTCCTCCTTCCTCTCCTCCACCTTCTCCTCCTCCTCCTCTCCTCTTTCTAGTGCTATGAACTGAACCTAGAGGGGGAGTGGCTAGCTCGAGATTGTCCACACACTCAGGGCTAGAGCAAGGCCAGTCCCTAGAACAGGAAGTTCCAGAGGTGAGCCATTTGTTGGGACTGGAGCAAGACCAGCACAGCAGGTGTCTGGCCTGGGTGCTCCTGCCTGTTAAGTACAGCAGATATCTTCGACAACATTCCACCTTCAGTGTTCTCAGAGAAACACTGAGACCTTGTCCTTTTGACTGTGCTGTGCACCTCCTCCGTTTCTGCCCTGTATAAATGGAGCAATCACACTGGGTGGCTGCTGCCTCTCCATCGGAGAGGTCGGGTCCCACCCAGTCCCAGATTTCCTTTAGTATGTGGCTTCCGTTTGTTTCTTAATTTCCCATCATCACCTCTCAGGACCCTAGGACCTCGTACCTATTAGACAAACACTGTACCACTGAGCTACACCCAACACCCAGTATTGTGTTCTGAAGACAACGAAAGTGCAAGAAAACTCTCTCTCTCTCTCTCTCTCTCTCTCTCTCTCTCACACACACACACACACACACACACACACACACACACGAGATCACATAGAGTTCTCAGAATAGAGAACATCTTCATCCAGTGCTTAGAAATCCACTCTATGCCAAGAG
>PVJA010031122.1:0-15000 GCA_004027025.1 Myocastor coypus | reverse complement strand
TATAAGCATGTAAAATTGGTCAAAAAATTAAGCATTAACTGGTTTTTTCAATAAACCAATTGAAATAATAGTATAATTTTCTTAGCTATCATATATATATATATATATATATATATATATATATATATATATATATTTCCCTTCCTTGTTTCTTTCCTCCTTTCCCTCATCCCAGGGGTTCCTGACCCCTGAACAAATTCTTTCCATTTCACAGCGTCCATTGTACTTTTCAGATTTTACTTACTCTTCCAGGTTCTCTCTTACACTAGGAAAACAATACAGTGTTTACCCAGGAAAGTCTGATTTATTTCACAAAGTCTGATTTATTTCTGATTTATTTGGTATCTAATTGCATCCATTCACCCATGAAAGCCTCAAATTCATCTTTCTTTACACCTGAATAATATGCCATTGTATTAAAATGTCACATCTTTTTAATCCATTCCTCAGGTAATGGGAATTTGGCTTGTTTCCAAGATTTAGCTATGACAAATTGTGCTCTTATAAACATGGGTGGACATACGTCACTGTGGTACGAATGCTCAACATCATTGGTCCTTCAAGAAGTGCAATGAAAACAATGTTGAGATTTTGATAATAGCAGGAAAGAATGGCTATTATCAGAAAGTCAACCGATAACAAATGCTGGTGACACTGGAGAAAGAACCCTTCTCTACTGCTGGCGGGAGCGCAGGCTGGTACAGCCGCTGTGGATATCAGTCTGGAGATACACCGTAACACGGGGATTAGAGGGCCTAGTCAATCCAGCTATATGACTCATGGATATTTTTCCAGAAGAACTGAAAATTTCTTTTGTGGTTTTGTTTATGTTTTATTTTTTAATTTTCATTTATTTTATTTTTATCCGTTTTAATGAGAAAAAATATAAAATAGCAATGAAACAGTTTCAAACCAAGTTAGTAAGATGGTTACAATAATTAATACAATGCATATTGCTGTCTTCATAGCAGTTATTCAGAGGACAAGATGCAGACATGATATCTTGTCTAAACAATATTAGTACAAATTTCTATTCTCAATGAACTAAGACAAAGTAGCCATATATCTAACCTAACATGTGTATACATACACATATATATATATATATATATATATATATATATACACATATATCTTTTTTCCTTTTTAAAGTTTCTAACACTAGAAGAAAGTATCATACTATGTCTCATAAGTAGATTGTAAATCAAAGATACAGTAAGAAGCATAACAAAAACTGTAATCAAATAATATTCAGAAAATTAATTAGATATTAATTAACTAAAATTAAATGAAATATTTGAAAACAATATTCCAAACTTCAAATCAAATCCTGAGTCCAGCTTACAGGCCAGAATATTGTATATCATGTGTATGAATCTGTAATCAATTTAGAATACTTGCATAGTATTTGAATAGGTTAATATACACAAAAATATCAACTAAGAAAAAATTTCCATGGTAGTAAACAATTACTAAGAAGAAAACATAACATAACTACTGGAATGGCAAATATATGACCAGAACTTCTAACAGTCTGGGGATAGTTTATTGCACAATATTCTAGTATGTTGTGGACATAGGGTGTCCATAATGCTTACTGGTGACCAGATGTCCCTTATGGGATTGAGTTACTGCTATTTCCTTGATATCCACCCTGAAAACCCAGACAGAATCATGACCGGTAGGGTGCAGGAGAAGCCCATTTGCAAAATATGCAAATGGAAATATTTTGCTGCTGTACAGAAAAGAATAGTTGAAAGACTGCTGTTGTATACCTCTTTTTCTCCTGTGTTTAATTACTTGCCCTATTTGGTGAGTTCTTTCCATTCTTCTTCTTGGAGTTGTGGTCATTTTGATCCCTCTCTAGAATATCTTTTAGTAAACTGTGTAGGATTGGCTTTATCATCATGAAATTCTTTAGTTATTCTTTGTCCTGGAAGTATTTCACTTCTCTATTATACTTGAAAGAGAGTTTTCCAGGGTATAGCAGTCTGGGTTGGAATTTGTTTTCTTGCAAGACTTATAGAACTTTGCTCCATCCTCTTCTTGACTTGATAGTTTGTGAAGAGAAATCTGACATTATTCTGATGGAACGTCCTTTAAATGTGATCTGTTTATTTTCTCTAGCAGTTTTTAATATACTGCTGCTCTGCTGAATTTCTAGGATCTTGATTACTATATATATGGGTGTGATTTTAACTGGGTTGATGTTATTTAGAGTTCTATATGGTTCAGCTACCTGAATGTCAAATTGTTTCCCCATATTTGGGAAGTTTTCTGCTATTACTTCTGCCCATATACTTTTTATATCATTTATATTGATTCCTTCTTTCTCATTAATACCCTTACATCATCTTGCAGTTGTTGAATTATTTTTTCCTGCATCCTAGTTGTTTTAAAGAGATCTTTTCTTACCTTTTCACTAAATACAATGGTGTCTGCAAGGTCTGAAAGTCTATTTTCACTTTCATTGAAATGTTTTTGCCAGCTTTAGATTGAGGTTTGAATTTCCTGTATAGCACTTTGAATCTGCTTCATGCATTCTGTTACTTTCCTATATTGCTCATTCAAGGACTCCATCATTTATCTATTCTGATCTATTTTTTATCAGTGTTTTCTTTAGAAGCACTTATTACTTCTTTCATTATGGTTATCATTTCTTTTTTGACTTCAGCAATTATTTCTGATCTGATTTCCTCTATATCTTTCTGCAATTGTTTCTTTACTTCAGATGCTATTATTTCAGAGATTTCAGGTATGACATTTTCAATTTCTTCCATGCTATTGTCTCTTGTATTTGTTCTGGGCGGGCACCCGGCCTGAGAGCACATGTTCTCCTTCTCTTTGTCATTTTGTATAGTCCTGCCTTCTGACCCTTGGTGTAGAGCTTTGGTAGTGTTCTACCTAGCACGAGATCTGAATCTACCAAGCTCAAACTCGGCCAGGTGGGTGTGGCTCGGGTCTGGCTGCTGTGCTCCACTTCTTCCTGCTCTAGGCTTTGGAGATGAACCTGCTGTGCCACTCTGGCAAGATGTTCTGCTCCTGGATCAGCAGGGTGGGTCTTGTCTCTGGCCTCCCTGCAAGGAGTTCTGCTACAGTTTTCCACACTGGGCCTGTCTGATGGATGTAGTTGCACTCACATGTTGGGCCTTGTTACTGGGTCAAATGAGTTTCTGGAAGGCCCGGGGTGGTCTCATCACATGCCAGGGCCTGCTTACAGGGTCAAATGAGTTTCTGGTGGGCCCAAGGCAGTCATGTTTTATTGTTGTTACTTTGTTGTATGTGAGACTACAGTGGTACCTCCATCAGATCTGAAATCATAAAAAGAAAAAATAAATCAATAATCTCCCCAGTTGCTATACTATGCCACCAATTTACTACACATCTCTAGGATGTATGACCTGTTTTTTCCCAGCCAGGCAGGTAATCTACTTGTGTTTTTGTAGTCTGTCATATGGAGACACAGGAGAATCACACCTCAGCCCTCCACCCAGAGCTCTCTTTAGCACCCACCCATGTGCCAGGAACCATGCTTGTCAGCAGGAAAGAACAGATCACAGTGTGTAGTGACAGTCTCCAGATACAACCTCAGAGGGGTCACCGGTGACTCAGAGAAAAGCAAAAATCCTAAGTCTTCATCTTGACTAATAAAGTTATCCCCAATACCAGTAATGATATTATATTTCAGTCTGCTAATTATTTACTGCAAAAGGAACTTTACCCAAATGTAGAAGGAAGAACTGTGCTCTCTCTTCTTCAAAGGTTTGAGAGCTGAACGTATGACAAGGCCTTGCGGTTTTTCTTCAGCACTATACAGAAATAAGATCGGATTGCTTTCCTTTATTGTTTATTTTGCAATTATATGAACTTCCGAGTGTGATGTTTTTGTGAGCATGAAACCAATCCCTCACTGCTGCTGTGACCTGCGTGGCCAGTGTGGCTTCCACCTGTCATGACCATGTGGAATATCATGTTTGCCAACCCCTTCAAGGGTCATTTTAGAAAAAAAAATACATTGCATGTTATGGTGACTGGGATGATTGAGAAGAAAATGGTACACAGTGACGTGTTATGTCCAGTGCCGCTCTTGTACTTCCTGGGGTACATATGGTGAAGGATGAAAAATTGAGTCAGAATACAGAACACTGAGGTCAGCAGGAGCCCTCTCCCTAGGTAGGGGGAAAGGAACTGCACAGTGACTGAAGGTGTCATTCATATACTTGGCAGGTTGGTGTCACATGACGCCCCTCTGCCTTGTTGCTGTGGCTTGCCTCAGCTGCCTTATGTTCTTGAGGCTGGGCTTGTTTTAGTTCCTCATGTGTGATCAGTCTCCAGCTTCAGCTGCTTACCACACCTCCCTCCTTTCTGTGTTGCAATTTTAAGTGATGAATGGTGAACTGAGGCTGGAGGGGCTGCATTTAGAGGACTGTGTAGAATGCCTCATTATTGAACCCTTTTTATTCTGAATGGATTTTCTCATGTAGGCTAAACAGCCCCAGTCCAACATGTCAGGGCCCTGAATCTCAATCAGTCCTGATTCCTGAATCAGTCCTGGTCTGGGTCCCTTCCATTGTCCCTATGAAGATCTTTCCAAAAGATCCTTCCCAGTTTCTTTTCCTTTACTTGATTGGATGGTCTCTCCTGCTGTAGCCCCATTTTTAGTAGTATTTATAAACTTAATAGTATATAATGCCAAGCGAAGTTTATTTTGAGGTATGAGTATTGTAGAGAAGAATTCCCCTTTTTGTTTTTGTAGTTGAATTTTGAGTGTATCGTGAGCACATTTAGTATTTCTTTTACCTCATTACAAGGAATCCCCATAGTAAGGGAAATAGGAAAAGTTTTACAAAACGTTGGAAGCATCACTCATATCAGCTTGGCCATTGTCCATTTTACGCATCTATGGACCGCTGAAGGTACAAAAAGCATCCAAGCAATAAACAATGATATGCATCGTCACTTCACCAGTGTGGACAATGAAAAAATAAATCCTGAGGAAGTGTCCATTGTAATATGGACCCAGCCTAAAAAGTCCAACTCAGGAATATGAGTGACAGCCATTATCCAGAGATAGCTGGGGTGTAACCCTCAGGATGAACACCCCTGGGGAGTGAAGGAAGATGTACTACCCATGAGGAAAATTATTTAACAATATTTCAAGGCTGTTCCCAGGTTAATGAGACTTTATGCAATGCAGAAGTGTTTTGATGGAAGGTGGCACAGGAGGGAGGAGCCTGTCGAGTGGCGTCTGAGAAAGGAACAGTGACAGCAGCCAGAAGTCTGTCTCCTGTAGTGTCTCCCTCAGCACACTGGCTGAGTCCACCAATGGCTGGAGCACAGCGTGGCTGGGAAACGGAAGTTACTGAGAAACACTCATCAGGTGGAGAAGTCGTTTTTGTCCCCCACAGCTTCTTCCCTATGTGATTGAGCAAAGCTAGAGGGCTGAAGGTCTATCAAGGGTCTGTTGTCTCTCTCTCTCTCTCTTTGGTACCAGAGGTCAAACTCAGGACCTTGTGCTTTCCAGGCAAGCACTTACTCCTCCACTGAGGTATCTCTGCTCTACTGTCTCTGCTTGGGACTTATTTTTAAAATAGTGCTTCAAGCCAAATCCTCTGACCATCTCAACAAGCATAGAATCATCAAGACATTCCTTAATCCGAATCCATAAAAATTTAAGTACAGGAATAAATAATATGACAAGCATTTCTATTTACAATAGTAGCACTAATGAGCTTGTGGTTGCCCCATGTGTTACACCTGATGAGATCACTGTGAATACACCTCTTTCTCTATGGAAAGCCTGTTTTATTTTTGTGTGCACTCTCTGAGGTGGCCACCCACCTGCTGTATGACAGCTTTCTGCGTACTCCAGGTCCCTGCTACAAAATGCCATGTTGAGCACAGCTCTTGACCTCCCTGGGCTGCAGCAGATGGTGGAGGATGAAGAAATGGAGACAAAAGTCAGAATACAGAAAGCTGGGATCAGGTGAAGCCTTCTCTTCAGGTGGGAGAAAGGAACTGCTCAAAGCTGCAGGGTCTTGGTTTACACACTGAAGAGGCTATTGTGAGCTGAATCCCCTCTGTCTAGCAACTGGTTTTCTTAGATTGGCTGAGTGCTCAGGATCTTGATAAAGCCCGTGGAGGATCTGTATTCTTCGCAGGCTGGCGATCCCCTTGGCAGTTGCAGGGACTTTTGGTAGAAGGTTAGCTGTATTTGTTGCTCTTACTATCAACTTTATCCGTCGAAGTCTTGCAAATTGCTTTTGGAGAACTAAACAAGTAGTGTAAGAATTTGGGTGTATTGGGGAAGTGGATTGGAAGGAAAATGAGAGGTGGAAAGGGAGGAATAGGTAGATGAAGTGGAAAGGAAACAGGGAGGGGGAGAAGGCCGGGATGAAGCTTGCTAGAGCACAGGCTGCCATAGTGTACACAGAGCCTTTTGGTTGGTTCTTGTGATCACAAGGATAACGATGGTTTTCAATTAGTTTTAAAAATGGTGTAAGTGGGGCTGGGGAGATCACTTGGCAGTGTAAGCCCCTGCCTCACAAGTGCAAGGACCCAGATTTGATCCCTGGTACTGCCTGCTGTGCCAGCCCCAGAAACCTGGGTGCACCATGGCGGCCACTAAAACTGGGCGTGGTGGTGCACACCTGTAATCCAGCACTGAGGAGACTGTGACCAGAGAATCACTATGAGGCCAAGTTGAATAGTGAGACCCTTACCAAATAAATAAACAAATGATTTTTTTTTTTTTTGTCTTTTTGAGACAGGGTCTCACTATGCAGTTCAGGCTGGCCTTGAGCTCACTTTTGTAGCCCAGGCTGGTCTCGAACTCACAGCGATCCTCCTGCCCCAGCCTCCCGAGTGCTGGGATTACAGGCATGCGCCACCACGCCCGGCAACAAATGATTTTTAAAAATCATCACTTCTCAGCCTTTTGGCTAAGATCAAGTATAAAACTTTTAAAAGTTGACATGAGTACAGAACGAAAACAAAGCACAAGCAACAGGATGGTCCAGAGGAAACCAGGAGACTCAAAGAATGAAGTCTGATAAAAGAGAAGACTGAGGTTGACTCCCTTTTTCCAAGGATCAGAGACATGCTAAAAAACAAACAAACAAACAAACAAAGAAAAAAGAACTACCCTGTGCACTGCAGCCATCTAGAGTGGTAGTTAATCACTGCAATATGACCATCAGTGTAGACCGATGCTTGTCTTAGTCCTTGGGCTGTTGTAACAAAACATGCTCGCCCGGGTAGCTCATAGATAACAGGAACTCAGTTTCACAGTTCTGGAGGCTGAAAGTCCAACATCAAGCTTTGAGTGTATTTGGTGTCAGCATCTAGGAACACGAGCTTTTTCTGGGTCATAAGTAGTCCCTTCCTGCAGAGGCTTCATGTGGCGGGAGATGAGGAAGTTCTCTATGGCCTGTCTTATATGGCACTAATCTCACTCCTAATGACTTCCCATGCACGGCCTACCAAAGGCTTCACTTCCTGACACCATCGCTTAGGCAGTTAGGAGCCTAATGTGCGAATGACCAGTGGAGGGGAGCATGAACATTCAGTCTGTAAAAATGTTTCAGATTTTCTTGGAAGTTTGTTGTCTCTTCAGGAGTAGCGCACGGAAAATATCTGTTTGGGATTTTCTTTTGCTTTCAATTGGCTTTTGAGGATAAAATTAGAACACAAAATTACTACCCCAAAAAACAAGTTTTTAATGACTATATATTTAAAACTCTTTTTAGCTTTTCACTCTGCATACATTTCTTTTCTTTGAATCTTATTTTTATGGTTCTTGGAAGCTTAAAAGACAGCTGCTGATTGAGGAACCTCGTGCTTTACTTGGCATTCTGGCAATTGTGCTCCCAGGCTCCAATGATGTGGCCACGTAAAGCGTACAGAAAAGTGGCTTGGAAAAGGTAGCTTGAAGAGCAGAAAGGTTTATTTCAATAAAAGGAAAGAAGATCTTCAAGTCCAATCACTAGTTTTTCTGAACAGTAGGGCCCATAAAAGGGAGCTTATTTTCCAAATATTTTCTTCTATAGCGTAGATCTCAAATTCGCACCACAGATCTGTGAGTTAAAGGTTCAGTTCTTATCTGCAGAGTGCTAGGGGTAGTGGACCCGTTAGGAAGTGGGGTCCAGAGGGAGTAAGTTGGGTCACTGAGGCTATGGCCTTCAAGGGGATAGTGGGGCCCTGGCCTTTTTTCACCCTCCTTCTTTTTGCTTTTGGCCACCATGACATGAATACACCTCTTCTGACATGATCTTCCGCCATGTTGCTACCAGACCCAGAGCAATGGGACCATGTGACCATGAACTGGAATCCCGGAAACTATGAGGAAAATCAATCTTTCCTTCTTTCAAGCTGATTATCGCAAGTGTCTTGTTACAGTGATGGGTATAGAAAGCTGGCTGGTGCCCTTCAAGAAGGCTAGAAATCTCCACACTTTAAAGATTCAATCAGGAGTGCTTGCAGAGGTTCCCAGCCAGGGCCTGCGCCTCACCAGCAGCACTGAAGAGCAGAGCAGGCCGTGGTCTGCCTGCTTTCTGAGCACAAAGGCTAATGGGGCCCTTCAGACAGAAATTCAGAGGGAGGCTTCGCTGTCTGGCATCAACACAAGAGGCATCTAAGGTGCAGAAAGGAAAATTCTGATTCATGTGGAAAATCAGCCAAATAGCCCTTGAATATCAAGGTCTACTTCATAGCACTTAGGCTTCATTTTACCTACAGTGGTGAGAGTTAGCAATAAAATGGTTATCATTTTGTTCTGGTAACTATATCTTTATACCATTAATAACAACAATGCCATTTTCATTGTAAGAGGTCATGCTTACTTTAAAAAACAACTTTTGGATTGGACTGAGCAACAAGGCCTGACATGTGAGTGGAACCTCATCCATCAGACAGGCCCAGTGTGGAAAACTGTAGCAGAACTCCTTGCAGGGAGGCCAGAGACAAGACCCACCCTGCTGATCCAGGAGCAGAACATCTTGCCAGAGTGGCACAGCAGATTTACCTCCAAGGCCTAGAGCAGGAAGAAGTGGAGCGCAGCAGCCAGACCCGAGCCACACCCACCTGGCCGAGTTTGAGCTTGGTAGATCCAGATCTGGTGCTAAGGTAAGAACTCTGCCAAAGCTCTACACCAAGGGTCAGAGGGCAGGGCTATACAAAATGACAAAGAGAAGGAGAACATGTGCTCTCAGGCCGGGAGCCCCCCCCGAACAAATACAAGAGACGATAGCATGGAAGAAATTGAAAATGTCATACCTGAAATCTCTGAAATAATAGCATCTGAAGTAAAGAAACAATTGCAGAAAGATATAGAGGAAATCAGATCAGAAATAATTGCTGAAGTCAAAAAAGAAATGATAACCATAATGAAAGAAGTAATAAGTGCTTCTAAAGAAAACACTGATAAAAAATAGATCAGAATAGAAAAATGATGGAATCCTTGAATGAGCAATATAGGAAAGTAACAGAATGCATGAAGCAGGTTCAAAGTGCTATACAGGAAATTCAAACCTCAATCTCAAGCTGGCAAAAACATTTCAATGAAGGTGAAAATAGACTTTCAAGCCAGGCGTGGTGGTGCATGCCTGTAATCCCAGCACTTCAGAGGCTGAGGCAGGAGGATCAGTGAGAGTTTGAGACCAGCCTAGGTAACTAAAGTAAGCTCAAGGCCAGCCTGAACTGTACAGCAAGACCCTGTCTCAAAAAGACAAAAAAAAAAAAAAAAAAAGAAAGAAAGAAAATAGACTTTCAGACCTTGTAGACACCATTGTAGTTAGTAAAAAGGTAAGAAAAGATCTCTTTAAAACAACTAGGATGCAGGAAAACATAATTCAACATCTGCAAGACGATGTAAGGGTATTAATGAGAAAGAAGGAGTCAATACAAATGATATAAAAAGAATATGGGCAGAAGTAATAGCAGAAAACTTCCCAAATATGGGGAAACAATTTGACATTCAAGTAACCAAATCATATGGAAATCCAAATAACATCAACCCAATTAAAACCACACCCAGACATATAGTAATCAAGATCTCAGAAATTCAGCGCAGGAACAGTATACTAAAAGCATAAACAAATCACGTTTAAAGGATCACCCATCAGAATAACAGCAGATTTCTCTTCACAAACCATCAGGTCAAGAAGAGCATGGAGCAAAGTTCCACAAGTCTTGCAAGAAAACAAATTCCAACCCAGACTGCTATACCCTGCAAAACTCTCTTTCTAGTATAATGGAGAAGTGAAATACTTCTAAGACAAAGAACAACTAAAGGATTTCATGATGCTAACCCTATGCAGTTTACTAAAAGATATTCTAGAGAGGGATCAAAATGACCACAACGCCAAGAAGGAGAATGGAAAGAACCCACCAAATGGAGCAAGTAATTAAACATAGGAGAAAGAGAGGTACACAAGAGCAGTCTTTCAACTATTCTTTTCTATACAGCAGCAAAATATTTCCATTTGCATATTCTACAAATGGACTTCTCCTGCACCCTATTGGTCATGATTCTGTCTGGTCTACATAGTGGATATCAAGGAAATAGCAGTAGCTCAGTCCCACAAGTGACACCTGGCCACCAGCAAGCATCGTGGACATTGTCCATGTCCACAACGTGCTAGAACTTTGTGCGATATGGTATTCCCAAACTGTTAGAAGTACTGGTCATATATTTGCCATTCCAGTATTTATGTTATGTTTTATTCTTCCTAATTCTTTGGTACCATGGAAACTTTTTGTTAGTTGATATTTTTGTATATATTAATTTACTGAAATACTATGACAGTACTCTGAAGTAATTACACAATCATACATATGATGCACAATGTTCTGGCCTCTAAGTTGGACTCGATTTGATTAAAATTTTAAAATATTGTTTTTAAATATTTTATTATTTAGTTTTAATTAATTGATACTTAATTGACTTTCTCAATATAGTTTAATTATAATTTTTGTTTTAGGATTCATACTGCATCTTTGACTTACAATCTACTTATAAGACATAGTATGATAGTGTCTGCAATATTAGAAACTTTAAAAAGAAAAAATATAGATATGTATGTATGTATACACAAGAGAGTTAGGATAGATATATAGCTACTTTGTCTTAGTTCATTGAGAATAAAAGTTTGTACTAATATTGTTTAGACAAGATATCAGGTTTGCATCTTGTCCCCTGACTAACTGCTATAAAGACAACAGTATGAATTTCATTAATTATTGTAACTATGCTGCTAATTTATTTTGAAACTGTTTCATTGCTATTTTATATTTTTTCTCATTAAAATAAATGAAAAAATCAATGCAACATGAGCAGAAAAAAACATCTTTGCCTCTTCGTTTACCTAAACTTTTTCAACCTCCTTTCTCTCCCTCACAATCTGCTTTCAATGCCATAGAAAAGCTCAGAGGTAAACTCCCAGGCATGCCTTTCCTCTGAGCCGAGCAGAAAATCGAATTTTCCATTTCAGCGCATCATTTGTACCTTTGTCATTCAGGACTTATGCACTGCTTTTAACATAGATAAGAAAAAAATTGTTGCAGTCATGCTTCACAGTTGCTTTTAAAGAACTTCTGAATCGTAATCATCTCTCAAGATCACTTGTGGGTATCTGTTTAATGAGAACCTCTATATAATTTTCTAGCACATTGTTAATTCACAAGAATTTATATATCATTAAAGTCATTAAATGATGTTATTTGCTATGGGCTATTAAAGAGAATACTAATCATTTAAACTTCCTTCCTGATCCTGCAGAAGAAGATGGTCTTATTATAGAAATATTTCATTATCTTTATTCTTCCCTTTAAAAAACAGAAATCCTTATCTTCGACTAATTTTTTTCAAGTTTTCAATTTTTTCTAATCTAGAAACATTCCGTTTCACTTGGCCAGAACAAAAAGTCTTCAGCTTGAACATGAAAGTTGCCTAACACCAGTTTAATATTGTTTGCTTTCACTCTATTAATTATTTGAATGGTGACATTTGCCTTTTCATGCGTGTCCTATTCCCACCGTCTATAAGAACATGGCCTCATGCACAGTTCACAGAAGCCACTGTTCATAGCTCTGCTGGGTTCCATTGGTTTCCAGATCACTTCAGTCAGGGGACACAAAAAAGGGTGACAACTCCAGAAGCCACTAGCATTTTGTACTTGGCTTTGTGACCAGGATTATACATTTTAGCAAAACTCGCTAAGAAAGCCCAGTGTGTCTGCAATCTGCCATTGCCAAGAAAACACCCCAACATGTCCGCCTCCCTCATAAGCAGTAAGTGTGTTATGAAACCATTTATAGCTGTCGTAAGAATACTTTGACTATTTTGCGCAACCATCTGAGCAACACACCTGGTACCACTTAGGGTTAAGGCAAAACAACTGTAAAATCTTCTTTTGCATCAGGCCTTTCAGAGTTGGGAGAACAGTAGAGAAGAGGGAGTTCACTTTTCTATTTTCTTTGAAAGCCTAGAATTCGGCTGCACATCAGCTGCTGCAAGCTGGTGCTCTTGGGAACGCTCGGTCCGTGAGAGCCCGCACTTTTCTACTCTGCAGTCCATTCTCCCTCCACCACTTTTATCCCATATGCTCTATGTTTCTTAGGCTTTCAGGTCCAAATTTAGAGCCAGAAGCCAGTTCTTGGCTCATGTGTAGAGACCAGGACACAGAATATATAATTGCCCAGGCTATATGCAACTAGAGAGCTCTGACTTAGTCTACACCAGCAGCCAGAAAACCAATCCATTAGCCAGTAGGAGCCAGCCCAGGCAACTCAGTGCTGAGGAAATCCAGGACAATCCAGGATGGCAGTGGACGCAAAATAGCCAGACTTTATTAACTGGAGCCTTCTCTAGTTTTTGTGCTTCTCCTTTAGGGTCAGCCAAGGAAGGAAAAGCATGCCTCCCAGAGCACTCCCTAGGGTGCCACATCTCTACTTCCTTACTATTGACCAGCAGCCTCCACTGGGCACACCATCAGAACCTTCCCACCCTCTAGCTGCCCGGGGTCCCTGTGAAGGCAGCTCTGCCCTTTGCTAAGTCAAGCTCTGAATGCACAGCCGTTGCCCTTTCTCATCTGGTTTGTTTTGTTCATTTCCACAGGATCGAAACAAAATCTGTCCCAACAGTTCAGGAATCTCTTGAAGGATGATGCTGTGAAGTCAATAGATTCGGCTTTTTGACATATATCCTGCTGTCCACTGCAAGGAGAAACAGACTACTGTGGAGCTTCTTCGGGATTTTCCTAAAGGAATCTGCAAGAGGTGAGGGAGTTGTTATGCTCCCCCATGGAAAGTGAGGATCTTCTTCCTAGCACACCCTTCCAGCCCGCAGTAAATGTTTCCTGACATACAAGGCCTGTACGAAATGCTGCCTCCTCCACTTATCTGCTCCTAACCTCACAGGGAAAAATCACTTGCTTCTTCATGTTGACATGCAAAATTGAGTATCAGCTTCTGCAGACAGCCTTGCCGAAGAACGCCACAGAAGTGTGCCTATGTGGCCATCTTCCCTACTGGAATGAAATTCTTAAGATATATATATATATATATATATATATATATATATATATATATATATCACCTCCATAAGTCTAGTGACAACATAAAGGAAAAAGAGGAGGGTCAAGATGGAAGAAGCCAGAGAAGGAAAACAGGAATGAAGCAGGAAGGAAGTTTTAGGAATTGCTTAGCACATAAAAACTGTATTGTGGCCCAGTGGGATGGCTCAGTGGTCTAAAGGGCCTGCTTGGGAAAGCTTGGGCGGCTTCAGGGACTGCAGTTCGATCCCCAGCACCACATGCTGTGCCAGCCCTGCCCTCAGGGTGGGCTGAGCCGGCCATAAAAATGAGTGAATAAACAAACAAAGGTTCTGAAACAAGAAAAAAATAAAATAAAATAAAATAAAAAACTGTATCGTGTCCTTCACCTTTCCACACGGTCTCAGAGGCCATTTCCATTCAGGCTCACCGTCTTCATTATTCTTCTCTCATGGCTGGGACCAATGCCCAACATTCAAAATGAAAGAAGAAAAGGTTTATTTGGCTCACAGTTCTTGGAGGTTACAGTCCATACTCAGCTGGCACCAAAGCAGAGTGGCGGGCTGAGGACATAGCTCAGTAGATTAAGTGCTTGCCTGGCAATCACAAGATCCTGAGTTCAATCCCCAGTGCCACAAAAAAAGAAGAAAGAAAGAAAGAAAGAAAGAAAGGGAGAGATCAATGCCATTTCCTCTTGAGAATGGCCCGATTCAAAGATGGCACTGGAAAATAAATGGGGGGAGGGGAGATGGCTCATCAGATGCAAGGCAGTATCCCCGCACATCCCAAAGCAGAGTGGCACATGGCAGAGTCTGGCAGTCCACGGCAGCAGCAAAGAGCAGGGAGCAAGCGAGAGGAGGCAGGGAGGATGGCAGCAAAGAGGAAGTCTCCTCAACTGCGTCCAGGCTGTACGCCCCAGGCTGGTGTAGCACTCAGACCCATAATCTGAGTGGATCACGATTAATCTTAAACTATAGAAGTCTCTGCCCCATGGCTGCATGAGGCTCTAGGGGCAGACAAGTAGACGCAAACGGTAGCACTCACCTAACAATGTAGTGCTGAGGTTCCAGGGTAGTGTTTCTTCATGTTAGAACTGAGTTCATCTGCAAGATGGCCTGGCCTTCTCTGGAAATAGCTTGGCAGCTCCTGCAGCGCAGACTGCGGAGTGTCCGTGTGCAGCAGCCAGGCCGTGCTGGGCACAGCCACGAGATCGAACACGCTCTGCGCCGGATCACAGAGGCGGAGACCACGGCAGGACTGCGCATGATGGCCCGGAAGTACAAACACTCGAATTCCTCCCCACAACGTGAAGGGCTCTTTCATGCAGGGAGCAGCTCTCGCTCAGCTCCACCACCACGCTCTGCCACACAAGTAGGAAGCCCTCCCTCAGGGGGCCCACAGTGCCTGGTCCCGTTCACAGGCCAGGCACAGGTGGGGAAGAGGTGAGAGG
>PVJA010031121.1:0-25183 GCA_004027025.1 Myocastor coypus | reverse complement strand
GGAGGTTTCAGTCCGTATTCGGCTGGCCCAAGGCTGAGTGGAACAGAGCAGAGAGCATCCAGGTCATGGCGGCGGAACAGCAACAAAATGGCGGCAGAGGTAGCCAAACAACACGGCAGAAGAGCAGCAGCAACAGCTCGAGCTCTAGTCTGTCTCTCTGTTTCTCTTTATATTACATTCAGGCTCTCTGCCTTAGCTCCTGCCCTAGGCTACACCCATAATCCCAGAAGTACTTCCACCCATAATCCCATCAGTACTAAAACCCATAATCCCAGGGATCACGGATCAAGTCTCAAACTCTAGAAGTCCCCGCCCAATGACTCCATGAGGCTTTGGAGGGACAACTAGACATAAACCATAACATCTCCGGAGGTCACAGATGAAGAGAACGTGTGCAGCTGAAATCATCACCAGACCCATGCTTCAGTGTTCAGCCCAAAGTGCACGCTGCTGCTCCTCCGAGATTTGCATTCGGTGTCCCTGGCAGAACGAAAGCAGTTCTTGAGGTTGTCCCCACTTTCCTCGCAGCTTCTCTTTGTGTCAGTTCTGAGTGGTTCATGTTTACGTTGGATCCCCTGTCCTAGCCTGGGAGCTTCCATGGGGGGGGGGGAACCACACACAGTGAATGCAGGGATGACAGTAAAGCCCCAAGGATGGATGCATGTACTTGGGATGGTTTCCTTACCCTGGGCTCCCCTCCCTGTGATTCTAGTTTTGATTGTAGTGAAGTCTACGCGGCATAGACCATGTACACCACCACCATCCAGAATACTTGTTGCCTTACAAAACTGAAATAAACAGTGTCACTTCCTGTCTCTCACTGAACCTGGCCCCTAACAACTGCTGGTCTCCTTCCTGTCCCCAAGCATGAGACTACCCAGTAGTCACAGGAGTTGGAACTCTCAGTGTTGGTTCTTCTCTGTCGGGCTTATTTCACTCAACATAATGTCCCCAAGACTCTCTCAGATTGTTCCATGTATCAGAATTGCTACTATTATCTTTTTTTATTTTAATGAGAAAAAAAGATAAAATAACAATGAAAAAGTTTCAAAACAGGTTAGTGGGACAGTTACAATAATTAATACATTACATATTGTTGACTTTGTATTAGTTATTCAGTGGACAACATGTAGATATGATATATAAACAATATTAGCACAAACCTTTCTTCTCAATTAACTAAGAAAAAGTAGCTGTGCGTCTATCCTATCTTGTATATACATATATGTCTTTTTCTCAACAAAACAGTCCTTTATTTGTATCCCCTTTTTTCTGTTGTTTTGTCAGAGATGGGTGTTCCATTGCAGTTAGAGAATCTGCATTTGGAGAAGTTTTTAAAAGACCTTTTCACACTTGAAGCCAGTCTAAAGATTACAGGTACTTGAATTCAGCAAAATAACCCAATATAGTCAGATAGTCCATAGAAGTAATGGGTTATCAGCACAACTGGCAATTGTCTGAAGTTGTTGACTTGAGCCTTTTACAACTCAGCATATTAATATAGCTTTGCTTTTTATGCCTCCTGATTATACTTTTCTGCTGGATAGTTAAGACCAAGCTAAAACAAGACCTATATAACTAAAAATGTAACTTTTGTATTTGACAAGATTGATCAAGTCCCGTCAGGATTTACCCTGGAGCCATGTACGGCATCTTGTGGATCTTTTGTCAGTGTCAGCCACCTGGATGCGTCGCGGCCATTGCTTAACCAGTTTGTTCTCTGTGCAAACTTGAGAGAATGTTTTCTCTCTAGGTGACTCTCCTTAGGCACACTATACATTGTCAGTCCCTTTCCTCTGTGGTCACATAATCTCCTTGAATAGAAAATTTGGTGCGTCACTGAGTTACAGTATGCTACAGCACATGTTCGCTTACGTCCTGAGTCCTCACTGACCTTGAAGCGCTAGGGCCAAAATATTGGCTATCTTTTTTTTTTTTTTTTCTTTTTGAGATAGGGTCTTGCTATGCAGTTCAGGTTGGCCTTGAGCTCACTTTTGTAGCCCAGGCTGGTCTCGAACTCACACCAATCCTCCTGCCTCAGCCTCCCAAGTGCTGGGATTACAGGCGTGAGCCACCACGCCCGGCTATTGGCTATCTTTTTAGCTCATCTATCTCTCTAATTTTTGGTCTGCAAACTTTGGTTGTTAAACATCCAGAAGAGAAGCTTACTGATATTATTATCCTGTAACAGGGGCAGTTAAGCTTAACATCACTATCTGTCTGAATATCACATACCTTAGACATAAAATGAAACAGCTATTTTCCAACAACCATGGATATTCTAAAATTTAAATCCCTACAGAATGTTTAAAAAAAAGCCAATTACACATTTTACACAGAAATTTAGAAATCAAACCATATACACCACTATAGCAGCACAATTCTGTGGTGTTTTGTTTTTCTTGTCTCTCGTTTACTTTTATCGTCTTTTTTTTATGAGCATTTACCTTAAAGAGAATATAGCAATAATTGACATGACATTAAAGGCAGTACACATTTAGAAGACCAAAATGACAGATATTTTAAGCGTGGTCTTAGTATTGCACATTGCTGTCCACAACACAGTTGCCTAGTTTCTGCTACTATCCTAAAGCAAATTCTGCATTTCATTTCAGTTTGCTCAGAAGTATCTCACTATGCATCCCTCAAAGGATGTTTTTGCGTAGCCACAATACTAAAAAGCAAAACCAAAAAGACTTTTGGGGGGGGTACCAGGAATCAAACTCAGGACCTTACATTTTCCTCATCCTCAATCCCTATACATTTTTTTTTAGAAGAGTGACTTAAATACAAAATGCATTTGGAATAATTAAAAAATTAAGTTTTACTGGAAGTGTTAATGTTTAATTATCTGACCAATGTTACATACCTATATCTGTTAATCTAAACAGATTTGATGATAAAAATATGTAATACAACCATTGTTAAATTTTTGTTCTTGTTTTGAAATTCTGTACTATATGTACTCTTGCTTGTTTCTCTTTTTCTATCTTTGTTTCTGCTATTTTTACTAAGATAAAATTTTAAATATTTTAAAAAAGATCCCACACTACTAATGTCACAATTAAGAGTAAAAATAACAGTTTATAACTACCATAAAGTATCCTTCCTGTGTTCAGATTTCTAGTTGTCTCACCAAAGTGTGAGTCCCCACTGTCCCCAATCCTTGCCCAGCCTGTCTTGAAGCCCTTCACCATAGCTAAGGCGGCACAAAATGTATACTGTCATACCACATTTTACCGCTAGATGGCACTAACAATTAGACTGTTGCTAAATCCATTTGCCATTTCCACAAGAGAAAACATCTTTGATGTGCTGTTGGTAATTACAGATGAATGTATAAATCCAAAAATTGAAAATAGCCTGTTAGCTCTTGGTACCGTACATAAAACATCAACACATTCCAATTCAAAAGAATAATTATTGATGTCAAACTTTCAATTTGTTTTAAAGACCGGATCAAAAACTCCTTTCTCTATGTGAAAATTTACCTCCACAATGTCCACATCCTGTGTGCTAAGGAATTGATGTTATTTGTGTTTACAAGTTCTTCTGCCAGCCCCGCCCCTGGGACATGCTGAGGTGGCAACTGAGACTGGGCATGGGGGCGCACGCCTGTAATCCCAGCTCTTGGAAGCTGTAAACAGGTGGACTACTATGAGTCCGATCTAGTAGTGAGACCCTGAACACCCCATAGACCCTTCCCTAAAATACAAAAAAAAAAAAATTCTTCTATGTAGAAGAAAAATTGCATTTTCTTGTACAACTGATTCATGTATTAAATGCCCTTTAAAAATGTTTTGTTCAAGTTGTGTTAAGTGTGCCCATTCTGAATGACACAGTTGGTCCCCATTTTCTCTACAAAGAATCTTAGGATGACAGATTTGCATAGGCTCCTTAGGACCACAGAGATTACCCTTCTCATCTGCCATTAAAACAGACCTGATGGGGCCAGCGAGTTAGCTCAGCGCCTAGCTCAGATGTAATGCTCCTGTTTAAACACACTGAGGCAGGCAAGTTTCAATCCCTAGCACCACATGCCACACCAGTCTCTCCTTCACGGTGGGCTGAGCCAGCCAAAAAAAACCTGACCTCAAATCTGAATGTGCTGTTACACAGTGACTTAATGGTTGTCTGTGCAATTTGCTCCTTCCTGCCCTTGGTGTCCCCCTGTAGTTCCCACCCCTACCTGCAACAGGTACTGTTTAAAAGACCTAACTGCTCAACACCAGTTGATACGTCTGTCACCTCAAGGCTGCAAAACCCCAATTCCACGATGAGTCCTCTCCTTCCATCCTTTCAATACAGTCTGCAAACAGTGATTCAGTGCTACTGGGGCCAAGCCAGATCTTCCTGCTCAGCTGAGCCTCTTACTTGATTTACTTCTTTTCATCTTCTGAAAAGAAATCAAGAAACACGAGGCAATCAGCATGAAGGGGGAGAAAGCAGGAGAGAGGGTTGGAGACTGAATCCAGAGCCAGCCACATGCTAAGCATATGCTCCAAGGTTGAGCCACGTGCCACTGACTGCAGTGGTCGGTCCTTGTGACACTGTCCAGCAGGGATGGCAAGGTGGTCCTGAGATCCATTTGTTATCCCATCCTCCAAGATTCAAATTATCACTGAATATATTATAACATCCTTATTGCTTTCAAAATCAACTCTTCAGCTGGGCTGGTGGCGCATGCCTGTAATCCCAGCACTCGGGAGGCTGAGGCAGGAGGATCGGTGTGAGTTAGAGACCAGCCTGGGCTACAAAAGTGAGCTCAAAGCCAGCCTGAACTGCACAGGGAGACCCTGTCTCAAAAAAAAGGCAAAAAAAAAAAAAAAAAATCAACTCTTCCAGCTGGGCAAGCCCTGAACTGCTCTTTAGATGTCCGGTCTCATATCACAGATTTAACCCAAGAACAACACTGTGTCTGCCCCCACCCACGTGTCTCCAGATGTTCCAGAATGCCTGGGCTCTCTTCCTCCCTGCAGTGCTTCTTGGCCCCTGTCCTCTCAGACTCTGCCCTCGGTTTGCCTGTCTGTGGGAGATGTTCTGTAGACACACACACACACACACACACACACACACACACACACACACCTTAAGAAGCAATTGTTAAACAAATACAAATAGACTTCCTCATGGCAAGACTCTTTAGAACCTTTGATTCTCCAGCAGGCATTACTGATTCTCGAAGATAGTGAGATAACATAAGGCATTTTCCAAATTGCTCTTATTAATGATCACTCCCCATGTCTTAGTTTGCTTGGCTGCTATAATAAAATACTGTAGACTGGGTGGGTCTAGACAGCAGACATTTATGTTATGCAATTGTGAAGTCCAAGATAAGGATCTCTGTTGATTCAGTTCCTGGGCAGAGCCCATTTTCTTTGAAGACAACTTTCACCTTACACATGCTCAGGTGGGAAAAAGTGAGGAAACTTCGGTCTCTCTTCCATTGCTTACATGGGCACTAATCCTCTGGCAAGGGGCCCATCCCTATGACCTCACCTAGACACTTATGTTCCAATGATCCTACCTCTAAACACCATCAGCTTCATGATTGCTGGGCCAACGCATGGATTGCTGGGATATACAACATTCAGTTCGTAACACTCTCATCTTCCTCATTTCTTTGTCTGTTATCTATGGGGGCCATTGTGACCCATTCCAGAGGGATTTGTCTGGTACCAAAATCTATGGATGCTTAAGTGTCTTATACAAAATGGTGCAATGTTTGCATGGACCTGCCCACGTCCTCATATGCCTTAAGTCACTTCTAGGTTATTATAAAATCTATACTAGGTCATTTAAAGAAGAGCCACAAGAAGTCTATGTATTCAGCACATCCACGTTTTGCTTCCTGAACACTTTCAACTCTTGGTTGCCTGTGTGCTGGAATGTGGAACCATGGACATGTGGGTGTCTGAGTGAGACTGCAGGAGGCAGAAAGCAGACTTCCCGTGTTCAGTGCCAGCCTCACCACCATCCTGACTGTAGGACTTCGGAGAGTTTCCCTGCCTCAGCTTCCCTGTAGAGTGGTTCTGAGGATGCCTCTCCAGAGCAATCCAGCTGTCATCACTCCATATTATTATTAATAATTATACAGTGCTCCTTGGCGCTGCAGGCCTAATTGGCCGACCTCACCACCTGATGGGGAAGGCAAATAAGGAGTTTGCACAAGAAAGCTGTGAGAATGGTGCCTGAGGAACCTTGTTTGTGCATGGAAATAGCCCCTAGAGTACTCCAGGCCCTCCATTCGATTTCAGCCAGAAAACTGTAAGAGGGAGCTTTTTTTTTTTGTCTTTTTTGAGACAGGGTCTCGTTATGCAGTTGAGGCTGGCCTTGAGCTCACTTTTGTAGCCCAGGCTGGTCTCGAACTCGCACCGATCCTCCTGCCTCAGCCTCCCAAGTGCTGGGATTACAGGCGTGCGCCACCATGCCCGGCAAGAGGGAGCAATTGTGAAAAGCTACCCAGAGGGCATAGAGCAGCTGCAACGCTTCCAGTCCTGGGCTTAGTCCCAAGGCAGAATGAGTGGCTGCCCATCTCTGCTGTGGTTGCAGAGGTTTACAAGTATCTCTAGTGACAGTATATGAAGAAGTGACCTTCATGCAATGGACAGTGGAAAGCCAGTCGGGAATCACCCCATCCCAGTCTGTGTTCCAACACTGACACTGTGCACACTCGGAGACCCTGACAGCATTCCTGGGGGCCTTTCAGAAAAGGCAAGGAATAAAGGGTGGGGAGACTGCCCCTGACAAACTTCACTCTTGTAGAGATAGAATATTTAGGGGCCCGTGTAAACGCACCAGTGGTTTAAATAAATGACAACTACTAGGAGGACCTGGTGCCTAACAATGCTGAAGAAATTGCTGATGAGCGGAAAGCTGGCAAAGTTCCAAAGCCTGGACCGAGGAGCAGAGGTTTCTGCTGTGAGCCAGTGGGAGGTCTTACCTCATTGACTGAGCTACCTTAACGACCTGGGTTTGATGCCACCTGGCCTTTAATTTATATTCCACTGCAGATATGTCACTGGAAAAATTAAGCATGAACCACCAAGAGACTTACATAGTTACACAGCGTATTGCAGCAGTTTCTGAGGCATGTATCTGCAGAGAATAACAAGTAGCACCCAGCACCACTTAACTTGTGCGAAGGTTGCTTGTTGGAGTTTACAATCCTGTTTGGCCAAGTCTGATTTTAGGTCACAGGCTCCACACAGATAATCAGTGCTGGAAGAAAAACCCTGAATAGAAAAAGCAGATGTGTGCCTGGAATCAGAAGTGGGGCAGCCAGCTTTGAGGGAGAAGGGGACACGGAGCTCCTGCCCAGAATTCCATGCCATCCCCTCGGCCTGGCAGGAAGCAGAGCTGTCACCCTGGAAAGGACCGACTAGTTGTGCAGGAAGGCTGGCAGGCCCACCCCGACCCTCCCTGCTGTGAGCACACCCTTTTGGGCCTGTGGCAGCATCGTCTTTGGACGTGCATAGCCACTAAATAGCCATATTCCCCTTGCCACATAGACCTGAATAGTGAGACTTCATCATTCCCTGGATCCTGAGATCCACGGTGATTTCAAGGGTTGAAGGGAACTCTTTATGTAACAGGCAGGGGACAGGGGCCAGTTGGGAAATCCAAAGTCTTAAACCTGTTCAGTGCTTTTGTGGCCAAAGAGCAAATTGGCCAGCCTGCTTCTCTCAAAAGAATGCGATGCTTTGAATACTGGAAGGAAGCATTTAGAAAACATCAGCGAGGGAGCAGGAGGCCTTTAGAAAATTAAGTGACTTTGTGAAATCTACAGGTTAAAAAAATGGAGATACTAATCTTAATGAATTTATTTTAAAAACTACAGCAAAGAGAGAAACAGAATTCTATTAGAAGCCGGCCAATAAAAAAATCTCACAGCCCATTAGCTTCAGTATAAAAATAGCAAAAAACAAAAACACAGCTTCTTTGTCACAAATCCTGAGAGCACTTGAGGGGTTGTGGAGTCAAGGCTTTCTGAGAAATGACCTAAAAGGTCGAAGTCATCACCTGAAAGAACGCTTCTTTGGAGCACAAATCCAGCTCTCCGCCACTCGCCTCATTATCAAGCCCTCTTGCTGTTATTTCACTGACTTTTCATGTGCGCCACAATGCTTAGCTTTAGCTCTTACCTGAAGCACTCTGGGTCCTCATTACTTCAAAAACTTACCAACCAGCATCACAACAGAAAATATCCCAAGGGGATCTTAAATTTACCCCACAAAGACAGCAGTTTAGGAGCCATATGCTCTATTGACTTGCTCCAAAAATTTTTCATGTAGTAAAAGAAAGATATGTGCATGCAAAATTCACCATGTTAACAATTTTCAGTTCAACGGTGCTAAGAACATTCACTTTGCTGAGAAACCAATCTCCAGAACTTTCCATCTTGCAGAACATAAGCTCTACACCCATTAAAAGACTATTCATTTCCATTTTTCCGAAGTCCCTGGCAACCACCATTCCACCTTCTGTGGCCAGGGACTTGACTACTCTAGATATTCGACAAAGGTTGAATCACACAGCATGAGGCCTTTTCCTGACTGGCTTTTCATATAGTGTAATGTCCCCAAGGGCCATCCAAGTTGTAGCATGTATCAGAGTCGCCTTTCTTTTCAGGCTGAATGTTATGCCTTAGCATACATGCACGACATTTTTGTTTACCAGTTGGGTACATTTAAAGAATTTGAAGAGGGCTGGGGAGATAGCTCAGTGGCATAAGCACTTGCCTGGCAAGCACAGTGTCCTGAGTTCAATCCCCGGTACCGCAAAAAAAAAAAAAAAAGAATTTGAAAATGTGTGAAGTGCTCATAAAAGAATGTCCTAAGTCACAGCCAGTGGCAGTGATTTATTTATTATTTTTATTTTTTTTCTTGTTTCAGAACTTTTGTTTATTTGTTTGTTTTTATGGCCGCCTCAGCCTGCCCTGAGGGTAGGGCTGGCGCAGCATGTGGTGCCGAGGATTGAACTGCAGTCCCTGCAGCCACCTAAGCTTTCCCAAGCAGGCACTTTAGACCACTGAGACATCCTGCCAGGCCCCAGTGATTTAGCACCCCTCTGTTTGACTGGCACTGAAAAAAGACAGGGTTGAAGTGATTTGGGTTTATAGTTGGATGTGCGAGTGATGGGTGCAGCTGTAGACTATTACAGACTCAGTGACCCTGCTGGAGGGGGTGAAGGGTGCTCAGAACAGCTCGGGAGCCTGGGAGGGAAGGGACAGTCAGTGGAGCCCATAGCAAGACTGATGGGCATAGTAGGAGGTCCTGACGCAGCAAGCCTGAAGTCTGTGGAGGAAACAGTGGCTGCTGCTAATTGTGCCTCAAGAAACACGGGTGTGCAGACCTGTCTAGAGTGGGCTAACTTAACTTCCTTCGGGTGTATACCAAGGAGTTATGGCTGGGTCATATGATAAATTTATTCATTGAGGAATCTCTGCACTGACTTCCTAGTGGACGCGCTAACTTCCATGCTCACCAACAGTGCAGAAGGGTTTTTTTCCCCCATTGCATCCTTACTGACATTTATATTTTTATGTATTTTTGATGATAGCCCTTCTGATTGGAATCAGATGAAATTTCAGTGTAGATATTTTCATTGGAAAAACAGATTTTTTCAGGGAAAATAAAGTCCAGTTACTTTTTGTTCAAGGTACCCACTTATATTACTAAAATTAAGCGTCTTTCTTTAGGTTCTGCTGGTTTTGTTTTCACTCATTTTTAAAAATTTGTTATACAGATTAGTGGATTTCATTTTGGCCAATTCACACAAGCTTACAACACGCTTGATCAGTTTCACTCCAAGTCACCTGGTTCCCTCATCCCTCCCTTTCACATCCTGGGGAGTTTCTATGTATGCAACATATTTTGCTTGTATGTATCCCACTCATCATCCCCCCTTACCCCGCCGATCTTACTCTCCTCCTCCTGGCTAATGATAGCTTCCCTTCTACTTTTTGATCAGTTTATTTATTTAATTTATTTATATTATGGCCAGCTCAGCCTGCCCTAGGAGTGGGGCTGGCACAGCATGTGGTGCTGGGGATTGAACCTCAGTCCCTGCAGTTGCCTAAGCTTGCCTAAGCAGGCATTTTAGACCACTGAGCCATCTCACTGGCACAGATCAGTTTATTTAGATTCCACATATTAGAGAAAATGTGATGTTTATGGTTTGGAATCTTTTTTATCTCAGTCACTGTGATGGTTTCCAGACCCACCCATCCTTTTTCAAAGGACAGAATTTTATCCTTACATGTGACTGAATAACACTCCATCTCTGAGCATGCACCACACCTTCTTTACCCACTTAGCTCTCGACAGCCATGGAGGCTGGTTCCACAGGTTGGCTACTGCAAATTGTGCCACACTACCATGGGTCTACAGCCAGTCACTCTGCAGTGTGATAACTTTAACTGCTTCAGGTATAGATTAGAGTGATGTAGCTGGGTCAAGTAGCTGCTCTCATTTTAGGTTTTCTTGAGGACGTTCCTTACTGATCTGCTTAATGGTGGTATTACCTTGTTTCCTGCAGCAGTGTGGAAGGATTCCTTTCCCCCACATCCTCGCCAGTATTTGGTGTTTCTTGTGTCCCTGTTGACAGCCATTTTGGCTGTGATGAAGTGAATCTCAATGGAGGTTTGATTTGCACTTCTTCAATGGCTAAAGATTTTGAACATTTGTTTCATATACTAATAGGCCATTTATGTTTTTTCTTTTGAGAAGTATCCAATTCATTCACCCATTTTATTAACTGGAATCCTTGATTCTTTTGGCATTATTTCTTTTTAGTTCTTTATATACCAGAAATTAATCTTCTAATGAAGAGAACATTGTAAAATTTTCTTCCCATTCTGTTCCTGCACTCTTTGTTTAGCTGCTTCCATTGCTATGCAGAAACCTTTTAACTTGATGAAGTCCCATTTGTTTTTTTCTGAATGTTATTTCTGAAACTATTCCCTGTTTGGGAAGTCTTTGCCTAGCTCTAGGGCTTTGAGTAGTTCCTCTATGTTTTCTTCTATAAATTTTAGGTCTGGTACCTAGTGTTTTCTACTCATTTTGAATTGATTTTTGTATAGGGTGAGAGATAAAGGTTGAGTTCCAACCCACATATGGATTGCTGGTTTTGTCAGGCCTTTTGTTGAAGAAGCTGTCATTTCTTTAACATATGTTTATCAAGTATCAGATGGCTGCAGCTTTATGGATTTATTTCTGTCATGTACTCTATTCTAGTGGTCTGTATGTCTGTTTTCATGCCAATACTATGCTGTCTTTGTTAATACAGCTTTGTAGTATATTTTGTAATTGGGTATTGTGATACTTCCAGCATTGTTTTTACTAAAGATTGGTTTGGCCATTTAGAGTATTTTGTGTTTCCATGCAAATTTTAGAGAATTTTTTCTAGTTCTATGAAGAATATCATTGGTATTTTGATGAGGGTATATTCTATCTGTAGATGGCTTTGATAACATAACTTTTTTTTTCTAACCAGGGATCAAACTTAGCACCTTGTGTTTGTCCAGCAGGTGCGTATGCTGTTGAGCTATCTCCCCAGCCCAATTTAGCCATTTTAACAACATTAATTCTGTTGATTCATGAGCATAAGAAGTCTTTCCAGTTCTAGTATCTTCTTCAATTTCTTCTGTATTCTATTGATTTCATTATGCAGAGCTTTCGCCTCTTTTGTGTTTATGAATAGATATTTTATTTTATTTGAAGCTCTTGTGACTAGAATAGTTTTTAAAAATTTCTTTCTCAATGAGTTCATTATAGGGGTGTAGAAAAGCTATTGATTTTTATGTTGCTTTGTATCCTGTTTCTTTACTGAACTTTTTTCAGTCAGACCTAAGTCTCTAGGTAGAATCTTTTGGGTCTCCTAAGCATAGAATTATATCATCTGCAAATGAAAATAGTTTGACTTCTTCCTTTCCTATTTTTTTTTTTTGTCCTTTTTTTGTACAAGGTCTCACTACTAACTCATAGCGATCCTCCTGCTTGTACCTCCCAAGTGCTAGGCTTACAGGCTCGTGCCACTATGCCTGGTTTCCATCGCCAGCTCAGCACGCTCGAGAGCAGGGCTGGCACAGCAGCTGGGGTCAGGAACTGAACTCTGGCCCCTGAGCTTCCCTAAGCAAGCGCTTAATCCACTGAGCTATACCGCCTGCCCTTTCCTTTACTATTTGTATCTTTCTCTCTTGCCTATTTGTTTTGGCTAAAATACCCACCCACCTTTATCTCTCCTATGCAGAGGACTGAACCTATGGCATCTTGTATGTGAGACAAGCACTAGTTTATACTCCAACTCCTCAAGTACTGCAATGAATGGAAGTAATGAGGGGAGATGCCCTTGTCTCGTCCTTGATTTTAGAGAAAATATATTCAGTTGTTTTCTCATGCACTATGATGTTGGCTATCAGTTTATTATACATAGCCTTTATTATGTTGAGGTATGATCCTTCTTTACCTGATTTATTCAGGATATTTATCCTTAAAGGCTCTTAAGTTATATCGAAGCTTTCTTGCATCAATTATGATCAACATGATTTTTATCCTGATCTTATTTATGTGGTATATTATGCCTACTGATTTGCATATGTTGAACCATCTTTGCATCCCAGGAATGAAACCAACTTGATCATAGTTAAACAACATATAATCTCAGTGTTGTTTTAAGTTGCATTTGTGTAGTTGCTAGAGATGTTGAAGATTTTTAAAGTATATTTGTTGACCACTTGTATTGCTTCTGATTAGTGTCCATTTCAGTTGCATAGTTTCTGTTGGGTCTTTTGTTTTGGGGTGTCTCATTACTTTGAGTTACGTACATATTCTCAAGATTAGCCCTCTGTCTGAGAAATAGAGGGAAAAATTTTTTCCCATTCTGTAGGTTGTCTCTTCTCTCTTGGTTGTTTCCTTTGCTGTAGGAAGCTCTTAAATTTGATCTGAGCCCATTTGCTGATTCTTTATGTTATTTCGCGTACAATTCAAGTTCTGTTCAGACAGTCCTCACGCCTGTCGACAAGAGTTTTACCTGTTTAACACTTCTAACAGATTGCTTAACATTTAGATCTTTGATCCATTTTGTTTTAGTTCAGCATATGGCGAGAGACATAGGTCTAGATTCAGTCTCCTATATGTGGATAGCCAATTTCCAAACAGTGTTTGTTCAAGAGGCTATGTTTCCTCTTGTGCATGTATTTGGCTCCTTGTCACAGACCAGCGTGTGTAGGGGGGCTTGTTTCTGTTTCCTCTGTTCTGCTCCACTGATCCATGTGTCTGTTTTTGTGATAGTACCATGCTGCTCTTGCCACTATAGGTTTTTAATATAACTTGAAGTCCTGGAGTACGATGCTTCCTCCTGTGCTCTTGTTGCCCAGGATTGCTTTTAGCTATTCTGGGTCTTTTCTAGTTCTATGTGAATTTTAGTATCCTTTGACTTTTGAATGACTTTTTGGATTAAATGTATTTTTTGATGTATTTGGTTATTATAGGGTCACACTATACAGCTCAGACTGACAGTGATCTTCCTGTGTTCAGCCTCCCAAGCGCTGGGATTATAGGCACATACCACTATGTCCAGTCTCTGTCACTGTCTCAGTATGCCCCAGGGGCAGGGCCTACACAGCATGCAAGGGATGGAATCCTGGTCCCCGTGCCTGCCTAAGCAGGTACTGTAGTCCACTAAGCTATCTGGCTGGCCCTAAGCCCTATATTCAAAAGCTATATATTATAGCTACAAAAGACTCAAAGTTCTGACAAATAGTTGGCGAAAGATATATCCATCACCAAACCAGGTAAAAGAAAGAGGTCCAGAAAGCATGGTTCCTCCCATGTAATAAGAGAGGCAAACAGGTATCCCAAAATATGGCCAGATTATGATTGAAATGTTCACAGGAATGACTGGAGCAGAGAAAGTGAAAGATACAAACAGAGAGGGACATCTGAATAAATCTGGGTGTCACTGAGGGCTTCCTTTGAGAGGTAGTTCTGAGGTAAATTCTGAAAGCTGATTAGGAATTAGCTAAATAATGAAGTAGGTGATGGGAACGGAAGAGTCAGGTTGGATTCCAGTTTGAGGGAACAGAATACAGAAATGTGCTGCGGTATGACACAGCAAACTGTCTGGACATCCAAACATTGGAGTGCTTGTAGAGGATTCATCAGGGAAGGGGGTAAAGAACTAGACAAGCATCATCGTGTGAGGCCTTGTGTGCTGTTACAAAGAGTTTAAATTTTATCATGGAAATTATAGACAATTTCTGATGGAACATGGAATACACACAATCTTATTGGTGCTTTATAAATGAGAGCCTAACACGAAGCTTACATAGGAGGGTGGTGAGACTAAAGGCAAAAGATTCCAGATAATTCAAAAGGTCTTTCAAGAATCTAGAGAAACAGATGATAAGGACAAAATAACGGCAATAGCTCATGTCTTACTTTTCTCATTGCTGAGAAAAAATATCTGAAACACAAAGATAAAGGAGAAAAGGTTTGTATAGGAAATAATATAATTGAGCTTCTCTTCTGTTAACCCTCTTTTGGAGGGTTAACAACTTAAGTTTGCACACCAAAATATTTTAGAAAAAGAAGGGCTACTAGGTGTGGTGGTTTGTATCTAGCTGTCCTCTCAAAGCCTCAAGTACATCATGGGGCTGTCAAGTGAGAGGCTTGAGGGGCAGGGCTTGAGGGGAGTGGCCAAGAGAGGCCCTAATGGTTAAACTGACAGCACGCGCTGTCGGAATGCCCCCCCCCCCACCAAGTGGCGGTTTCGTGTGGAGGTATAGAGCGGATCATCCTGGACATGGCAGCACCCCTGCCCCTCCTCTAGTCCCTATAAAGTGGGGCTAGTATCTTGAAACCTCCAGGAACTGTGAACTAAATAAACCTTTCCTCCCCTAAGCTTGGGTGTTGGATATTTGTCCCAGCAACAACAGAATAGTGACTAAAACAGAATTTGGTACCAGGAGAGTGGGGTCGTTGCTGTGGCTATACCTGACCATGTGGATAACAAGCTTTTGGGAAGGGCTTATGGGAAGGAAGAAATAGGAAAGGTTTGGTGATGTCGGCTATAAGTAAAGTGCTGGAAGGGTTTTGGCACTTCTGTAAGGGAGGTTCTGGTCAGACCTCAGGCCAGAAGACTGATACAAAGCCAATCTGTAAGGACCAGGCTGGGGAGTTTTCTGCTGGGAAGAAGGACTGCACTGGTTGTTGAACTCCAGATCATTTGTGTTTTGGCTTAGCCCAAACTTTGGCAGAATTTTCTCCGTGTCCAGAGACTTTGCCTGGGACTGAAATTAAACATGGAGGACTAATTAATTTTTCAAAGGAAATTTCAAAGCAGTCAAATATTGGGGCAGTTGCATGGTTATTGATGGGGGCTCTTGGTCAAATATATGTTGACAATGAAGAGCAAAGAGCCCAGCAGCATGATTCAAAATGTGAATTTGGCCAGAAAGAAAGTGCCAGGAAGGTTGTGGACTTCCAGGATGGAGCTGAGATCTCCATTGCCCAGGAGGAACAAGAGAATAGAACAGATGTCCTAAGAGCATCACAGGAGATGGCAGGTTCTCACCCTTTGCAGCCTCAGAAGCACACGGGTGAAGGACTTTGCTTTGAGCAGAAAGCCGCAGAGCCTCATGTTCCAGAATGGAGGCAGTGGCCACCCCAGGTTCCAGAATGGAGGCAGTGGCCACACCAGGTCACAGAATGGCACCAGCACAAAGAATTTGCTCCTCGGAATCAGGGTCAGAGTGTTCAGAAATCCAGGCACTCCACCCCTAAGAGAGAAAGAAGCCTGGCTACTGCTCCAGCTGGCAGCAGACCTTGGCATCATCCACATGGCACTGGTTTTAGGTGCATGCAGATTGCAGGAATTATGAAGTTAAGAGGCTTCCTCCTCGATTTCAGAAGAAGGCCTGGGAGGCCAAGGAGTGTGCCCTGGGGAGGGCAATGTGTGAAGCTGTGAGTGAGAAGCCCGCTCCATGGAAACCCCAGAAGTTTGGAAAATCCAGGAACGTGGATCATCAAAGGAAATTTGCACCGAGGGAGCATAGCCAGCCTAAGAGAGAAGCTGTGCGTGCTACCACCAAGAGTGCCGTGGGGTGGAGCCATGTGGAGCTCACAATTTGCCACAGATTGCTTCAGATGTTCCATATGAAACTATAGGACTTAATGTTTGCCCTTCTGGGTTTTGGACATGTTTTGGCCCCAGTGGTTTTGGTCCCAGTCCTCCTGTGTATACTTTTTGGAAGGGCAATATTTATCTTCTGCCTCTGAATGTTTGATGTAATTTTTTCATTTGTGTAGGTACTCATGGTTGAGAGCTTGCCTTGGATCTGAGGAAATGGGACTTGGACTTTTCAGCAATGCTGAAACTGTTGGGACTTTGGCAACTCTTAGAGATGGACTAAAATGCCTTCTGCAAAAAAGGATGTACATAAGTCTTTGGGGGTCCAGGGGTGGAATATTATGGTTTGTATCTAGCTGTTCCCCCAAAGCCTCATGTACATCATGGGGCTGTCAAGTGCGAGGCTTGAGGGGCGGGGCTTGAGGGGCGTGGCCAAAAGAGGCCCTAATGGTTAAACTGACAGCACGTGCTGTCAGAGAGCCCCCACCACCACCAGGCAGCAGTTTCACATGGAGGTATGGAGCAGATCATCCTGGATACAGCTGCACCCTAGCCCCTCCTCCAGTCCCCATAAGGGGGGGGGGGACTGGAGGCAGCATCTTGAAACCTCCAGGAACTGTGAGCTAGGTAAACCTTTCCTCCCCTAAGCTTGGGTGTTGGGCATTTGTCCTAGCAATGACACAATAGTAACTAAAACACAAAGTTAGCCAATATTTTGGCCTTAGCCCTTCAAGGTCAGTGAAGACTCAGGATGTAAGAGAACCTGTACTGTTACAGCCTATATAACTCAGCAGTGTCCCAAATTTCCTGTTCAAGATTATGGGGCTACAGAGGAAGGTGATTAATGATGTATAGTGTGCCTAAGGAGAGTCACCTAGAGAGAAAACATTCTCTCAGGCTTTCACAGAGAGTAAATTAATCAAGCAATGACCATGACTCACCCAGAGAGCTGATACTGTCAAAAGATCTATAAACTGTTGTACATGGTTTCAGGGTAAATCTTGAGGAGATTTGACTGACCCTGTCAGAATCAAAAGTTACATTTTTTGTTATATATGCCTTGCTTTATCTTGTTCTTAATAATTCAACAGATAATTTTAGCCATGAGTTATAAAAAGTAAAGCTATAATCATACGCCAAGCTGTAAAAGGCTCAGGTCAACAGCTTCCAAAATTGTCATTTGTGCTGATAACCCACTACTACTACGGACTATTGGATAATATATATAGCCACTTTCTCTTAGTTCAATGAGAAGAAGGATTTGTACTAACAGTGTTTAGACAAGATATCATATCTGCGCTTTGTACTCTGAACAAATACTACAAAGACAACAATATGTAATGTATTAATTATTAACCTGTTGTGAAGCTGACTCATTGCCTTTTCTTTCTAATTAATATGAATAAAAATAAGTAATAAAAAGAATTAAAAGGTTCATTTATTATTATTTTTCATGGCTGCCTCAGCCTGCCCTGGGGGTGAGGCTGGCACAGTGTGTGGTGCTGGGGGTCAAACCACAGTCCCTGCGGTTGCCTAAGCTTTCCTAAGCAGGTGCTTTAGACCACTGAGCCATCTTGCTGGCCCCAAAAAGGTTTATTTAGATCACAGTTCGTAAAAGTTCCAGCCCATTTTCATTTGGCTCAAAGGTATGGTGGCACATGACATAGGAGAAATGGCAGGCAGAAGGTAGTAAAGGAAGCAAAAGACCAGACAAGCTTCTTTTAGGTCTTCATATTGTACCTAGGCTACTGGAATTAGGACTCAGTGGATTTACTTAGTAATCACCCGTGCTTAATCTTAGCACCCTAGCCCTGCACCATGAGTTAATCATGGCCTCTGAATTCAGCCACTTCTGAAGGAGCCCCACTGATGACTGCAGGATACCTTGGAGGAACATCCAGACCGATCAAAATAGCTGGAAAGAGGCACTAGGAATAATGAGTTGACTGATAACATGTGGCTGGTGAGGAAGACAGAAAGCAGAGCTGTCGCGTACATCTTTGTTTTGGCGAACTCTTTAAATGACAGGCAATATTTCCAATTAGGAAATACAAGTTTTGAGGAAAGAAGTCATGCATAGAATACTAAACAAACCAGACCTTCCTACAATTGCATATATTTGAAAGTCAATGACTTCATGTGACCATTTAAGTGTGGGCCTATGTATTGTAACAAGAAGCTGAACCAGAGGGACACAGCTGACATCTTTCTGTGGAAACCAAGTCTGACAAGATCACCACTGTTTTAGCCAGGGCCTACAAGGGAGAAGATTTAAGCACAAGATACATAACTCATAGCAATATTTTATATTTGCCTAAAGAGTCAAATGAAAAAGATTAGAGGAGATTCATCCACACATTGGAGATACAAAGAATCCAGCTGAGGGCCTGGATCCCACACCAATGCCCTCCACAACTCTAACTGTAGGCCTGGAACTCAGGATGTTGTATTATGCAAGTCTGTACCAAGAATCCATACGAGGAAAACCCAAAGGTCAGCGTGACAATCTAGAAAGTCTGCACCAGTGAGATGAAGGGTCTGTGCCAGCAGGCTGAAGGTTCTTCACTGGAGCCAGGAAGCAATACTCAAGGATCAGAGCTCCCCAGAATAGAATTGCGGCCATTCTCAGTGACAACAGGGTCCTCAGATCTTCCTCTGATAAGAATAGCTGAGTTCGTATCAGGAAAGCCAGCACAAGTTTCTCCAGGAGAATCAGCAGCACAGGATCCTCCTCCTCCTCCTCTCTCTCTCTCTCTCTCTCTCTCTCTCTCTCTCTCTCTCTCTCTCTCTCTCTCTCTCTCTCTCTCTCTCTCTCTGTCTCTGTCTCTCTCTCTCTCTCTCTCTCTCTGTTTGGAGACAGGGTCTCACTATGCAGTTCAGGCAGCCCTTGAGCTCACTTTTGTAGCCCTGGCTGGTCTCAAGCTCACAATGATCCTCCTGCATCAGCCTCCCAAGTGCTGGGATTACAGGCATGTGCCGCCCTGCCCAGCTCAGTTCTTTTATGCTGTCAACAGCAATCCACATCCAGCACTACACTGGTTCAGCTCCATTAGGTGTTATAAGTTGAGCATTAGTTAATTGACCTCAACTACTAAGATACCTCAGGTGAATGCTATGAGTGTTTGTCAGCAGGGCCAGTTCTGTAAGAATTAAGATCTGCTGCCATAAGGGAAAAAAAAAAAAAAAGTGATTAATCAATATAGCAAAGTTATAATAATTTCAACTTTATTAAAATGTAAGAGGTGGAATTGATTATAACCAGAATGTTAATGGCTTAATTCAACACTTGTGTGTATATGCATAGCTCTAAGAATCTCTACATTGCTTTAAAGATATTAAGTGATTCCTGGCCCCTCTAGGGCTCACTCCTTTCTGTCTCTTCCTAGATGGCTCACTCTCCTTTGTAGTTTTAGGCAATTTCCTGCCATTGTCTCTTTTTGCTCTCTGATTCATTTGTTGTTTTTTCTCCTCCACTCTAGTCACCCTCCTTTCTCTTCTTCACACACAACTACCTCAACAGTTTCCTGAGTGTGAAATGTCCACCTCCCAGGTGTGCTGGTAAATGTTTAATGACTGAAGAGTGAGGTTGGCATGGAGGGCTGGTTCCTGGTGTTTGCTGATCTCTCTAGGGTAAACACACTGTCTTGGCTAATTCCAAACTTCCAGTGCACTGTGCATAGCTTCTCACCCCTGGCAATGAGCAAAATCTCTTACGCTTTTGCAAGCAGGTTCCAGTAAAGCACCAGCTCTGCAATAGACTTGAGCAGCATTTGACGTGAAGAGTAGCATTTCTGTCCTCCCCCTCAAAGGAGGGGGAGGAGCTACAATGAAGTCAAGTCTAACTCAGAGTAGAGGTGAGTTGACAAGCGGGGAAGATGGGGCTTTCCTCTCTGTGAGTTTTGCCTGGATCGATCTTCATCTTGCAGCTAGTCACTGTCACACCGTCGCGAAGCCTAATAGACACTCCCCTTCTTGGGAAGCCCGTGACTGTCCCAACCCTTAGCACAGCCTGCATTTATGAATTTGTTCCTCCCTTCAGCATTTTGCAGTCTTCGTATTTTGCACAAAAACTTTTGTGCTAAGACTGGCAACTGCTCAGTTTTTTCAATTTGATGGTTAATTTCTTCAGGGAATACCTATTATCTCTAAATACAGTTGATCCTTGAGTATTTGAATACCTGCTTATTTATTATCTTTGTACAATCTGCCTTAACCTTATGTTTTTTTTTTTCTAAAGCCTGTATACTTGGATTGCATTTATGGCTTAATTACATATTACATATTTATATAATGAAAGTTATACCATATATATATATATATACATATACATATATATATATATATATATATATATATAGTGCTTTTGCTATTGATATAGTACTTTTATTATTGACTGCCTTCACTATCTGAATCACATTATTTAGGTCTTATTCTTCCAACTAGAAAACTAACTTTGTAAGAAAGCTTTCAGTGTGTTGAAAAGGCCCAGTTAGTCAAAAGATATAAAGATATCTTGAACTCTAGGATAAAAGTATTCTGTAATGATGTATTGATGAGGCATAATAATTTTCTAGAAAATAAAACATTTGCATTGCAGAGATCTTTTTTTTTTTTTTTTTTTTTTTGTCTTTCTGAGTCAGAGTTTCATTATGCAGTTCAGGCTGGCCTTGAGCTCACTTTTGTAGCCCAGACTGGTCTTGAACTTGCACTGATCCTCCTGCCTCAGCCTCCCAAGTGCTAGGATTACAGGCCTATGCCACCATGCCCCGCTGCAGAGATCATTTTTTTAATTCAAAGCTTCTTGCAAAATCTACGGAATTTAGGGTTTGACAATCAGTTTTGCAAGAATTTTGTCCAATCATTTTATAAACCCTGAAGTCAATCAGCTGTGAGAATCAAAAGCAGCTTTAAGTAAAATGAGACACTATTGATACAGATTAGTATCATTTATCCAAGTCCAAGTGTAATTTCCTTAGGTGAAAAAGCAAAACCTATGACAGAATGACAGAGAACAACAACAAATAAAAGGAATAAAGATGTCTGAAACAAGGAGACTTTTCAAGCCTATGTCTGTGTATTAACAGAAACATTGCTGAGAAGCTTGAATATTGTATGAAAGGAACTGGTTTCACAGTGTAATGCTTCTTTGTACAAGAACTTTCTGTTCAGATCAAGGACAACCATATAGCTTAGAAAAGTCTTACATAAAGACATGTCTTCTCTCCTCTTTTCTTCTCCTCCTCTTGTCTCCTTTCTCCTTTCCTGCTCCCTCTTCTTCTCCCCATCCTTCAGTGCACTCCAAACCCTTCTCCAACCCCAGCCACATTTTGGTTGGTTTTGATATAAATGGAGCCCACATACTTGGCCAACTAGGACAAGGCTTGAAGGGTGAGACAGGAGTGGGAGGGACAGTGTGCATCTTGTCATCCTTTTAGGGAGGGGACATCACCCTTCTCTGACTGTCAAATAAATGTGCTGTTAATAACTATTGAATGGGGGCTGGCCAAATAGCTCAGTGGATTAAACCGTCTGCAAGCAGGCACAGGGGTCAGGGGGTTTAATCCCCAGGCCTGTGCAGCCTGCCCCCAGGGCATGCTGAAACACCTATTGAGACTGGGTGAGGTGGCCGATGCCTGTAATCCCAGCTCTTGGGAGGCTGTAAACAGAGGGATCACTGGGAGTCTGATCTAGTAGTGAGACCCTGAACACCCTGTAGGACCTTCCTTAAAAATAAATAAATAACTATTGAATGAGGAAAACAGGTCTTCTAGGCTTGTGTGCTTTCTTAAATTTCTAAATACGAAGATTTGTTTTAAAATTCCAAAAGTAAGGGCCAGGGAGATAGCCCAGCAGACTATGTGTTTGTCTGGTAAGTGCAAGGTCCTGAGTTCAATCCCTGGTACCACAAATAAATAAATAAATAAATAAATAAATTTAAATAAATAAATAAATAAAATTTTAAGAAGTACCACCTGAGCTGGTCATGGTGGTGCATGCCTGTAATCTCAACACTTGGGAGGCTGAGGCAGGAGGATCAATGTGAGTTCAAGACCAGCCTGGGCTACAAAAGTGAGCTCAAAGCCAGCCTGAACTGCATAGTGAGACCCTGCACGCATGTAATCCCAGCATTTGGGAGGCTGAGGCAGGAGGATCAATGTGAGTTTGAGACTAGCCTAGGCTACAAAAGTGAGCTCAGGACCAGCCTGAACTGCATAGTGAGACCCTATCTCAAAAAAGACAAAAAAGAAAAAAAAAATTTCAAAAGTAAGTAATGAAACACTTAAGTGAATAACTGTTACAAATGTGCACCCATTAAATAGTAAGGAAGAATTAGAACTTTCTCATAGTCAAATACTGTATTTTTTATCTTATCAATTGGCTAGTAGCCATGTTATCCAGACAATATAGTTGTATAGTGTCCTACACTTCAGGCAGATTAAAGTGTCAGAAAGGGGCCAGCAGTGGTCTAAAGCACTTGCTTAGGAAAGCTTAGGCGGCTTCAGGGACTGTGGTTCGATCCCCAGCACCACATGCTGCACCAGCCCTTCCCTCAGGGCAGGCTGAGCTGGCCATAAAAATAAATAAATAAACAAACAAACAAAAGCTCTAAAACAAGAAAAATAAATAAAATTCTGGAAAAAAAGATGTTATCATAAAAAAATAATAATAAAGTGTCAGAAAATATTAGGAACATTCACTTCTAAGCCTTTAAGAACCTTGGTGATCTTAACTTGAGGCAGAATAGATTCACAGAGAAGGAGCGGTAGATTAAGCTAACGGCAGGATTGACATTCAGACTGAAAAGACACAGCTGCAGATAAAAGCTGTGGCGCAAGTATGGAAGTGCGTTGCTTTGCTGGAGGTTTCAAGATCTTTCTCTCTGTAATTTCCTTTGAAATCGGAGAGGACAGTGTTTGTACCAAAATATTTACAAGGAAGTGGGAAACTTGAATAATCCCCAAAGATAACCAATTTCCAGAAACCGTGAAAGCCCCTATTATTAAAGCAAACAAAGGCTACTTGAGAATCTAGTGGCTCTGCTATTCTCAGGGACTTCTGGGGGCAGCGGCGACTGACGCGTGTCAGGCAGCTAATGAGAGGGCTTTGGGAAGGGCACAGAGAATCCTAGCTTCTCGAGCTTCCCATATGGAATCATTTTCTATGTAAAACAAGAAATTAACAGGAACGTGTGTGCTGGTCAGGGGGAAATGTCATCCTTAGCTGCCAGATAACGTGGTCCCTTATCAGAGGTTATGTTACACACCCCCATGGTTTTAAGTGAAAATCAGCGAAGTAGTGACATTGTATTCATTTCAGTATTATATATATATTTAAGACTTTAGAAGCCCTTCCACACTCTTATAAGCCTTTCTCACACTTTTCAGAACACTTCTAATATTCTTAAACCATTTTCTAAGCTCATAAACCTGTGTGATTTTAATGACATAATGTACACTGTATGCTACAGTGTGTATTCATCTGCTAAACAAATACATACTGTAAACAGTGTATTTTTATTTCAATTTAATATTCTTTTAATGTTAGAATTATCATTTTTAATATATTTTACATTAGGCAAAAGTCATTAAAACCCTAAATACTACACATACAAATATGTATATATTACTGTACACTACCACAAAATCCCACAATATAATGAAAAATCCATGATAAATAATTTAGATTGATTTAAAAAAAAAAAAAAAAAACAGCTCTGTTTCCAGCCGCAGGCAATCAGGGCTGCCCATGGACCTCACAGTGGTGGTGAGGGTGGGTGCAGTGGTGAGTGCCAGTGTGTGCACCAGCTGGCAGGGGCAGTGCTAGCACAGTACTTCTTCAGCCTGTGCAGGAGGACCCGTCACAAGACTAAGAGCATCAAGATGATGCCAGAATTCCAGAAAAGTTCAGTTTGCATCAAGAACCCCACATAAGTAGAAGAAATTATCTGTGATTTTATCAAAGGAGGAGCTGCCAAAGTTAAGATCATTACAGACTTTGATATGCCACAAAGTACCTTTTCCTACAAAGGGAAAAGATGCTCCACCTGTCATAATGTCATTGATAACTGTAAGTCAGTTACTGGTGAATGTCGAAAAAAGCTACTGCAGCTGAAGGAACAGTATTATGCAGTTGAAGTGGACCCTGTTGTTACGGTGGAGAAGTTCCCTTATGTGGCAGAATGGTATACCAATGTCACATGATTTGCTTGTTGAACAGCGTATACCAAGAGCTAAACTCCAGGAAATTGTGGCAGAGTCTGATGTGATGCTCAAGGAAAGGTACAAGAATTTCTTTGATAAGCTCCAGCAGCACAGTATCCCTGTGTTTATATTTTCAGCTGGCATCAGTGATGTTCTAGAGGAAGTTATTCATCAAGTGGGAGTTTACATTCCAAATGTCAAAGACGTGTCCAACTTCATGGATTTTGATGAAAATGAGGTGCTTATAGGATTTAAGAGGAACTCATTCCTGTATTCAGCAAACATAATGGTGCCTTGAAGAATACAGACTATTTCAGTCAACTAAAAGATAACGACAGTGTAATTCTGCTGGGAGACTTCCAAGGAGACTTGCAGATGGCAGATGGGGTGGCCAGTGTTGAGAATATTCTGAAAACTGGCCAAGTGATAGAGTAGATGAGCTATTAGAAAAGTACAGGGATGCTTATGATATTGTCTTAGTAAAAGACGAGTCACTGGAGGTGGCCAAGTCCATTCTATGGGAGATTCTGTAGCAAGTGTCCATGGCAGCGCCTCGCTCTGGCACTGCTGGGCTTTCCTTTCTCCAGAAGACTCTTATTTATGGTGCATTCTTGATGGCGAAGCTCTTCCTTTGTGCCACTGAGGTGTTCAGCCAGACGAGGTGTGTCTGTCAGCTGGAAACTCTGCTCCCACCTCTCAACACACACCTGCCCATGTTTTTTAGCCAACTTGAAAGAAAGAGAGAAAGAAAGAGAGAGAGAGAGAAAGAAAGAAAGAAAGGAAGGAAGGAAGGAACTAAGGAAGGAAGAAAGAAAGAAAGAAAGAAAGAAAGAAAGAAAGAAAGAAAGAAA
>PVJA010031120.1:0-25179 GCA_004027025.1 Myocastor coypus | reverse complement strand
AAAAAAAAAAAAAAAAAAAAAAAAAAAAAAAAAAAAAAAAAAAAAAAAAAAAAAAAAAAAAAAAAAAAAAAAAAAAAAAAAAAAAAAAAAAAAAAAAAAAAAAAAAAAAAAAAAAAAAAAAAAAAACACCAAAAAAAAAAAAAACACCAACACCAACTAATGTAAAGAAAAGTTTAATGTATGTTACAATAATTGTGAAGAATAAATGTAACAGATGTGTATACTCATACACAGATACACAAGATAGCTAAGATAATTGTACTATTAATTTCTATTGGTTTATCATAAGGAATAGTTAATGCCTAATTTTTTTATCCATTCTGCATGCTTACGCCTGGTAATATGAACAACTACTTTGAAATCAACCAACAATACGTGATATAACAACTGTCGCTTTCTGATCATCTTGTTTTGAAATTCTGCATTGTTTTTAACATGTTTTCATTTTTTTTATTCTTTTTAAAATGAAAGAATGAATACAAAGGAAGGACAAAGAGGGCACCAAGGCAGTAACCCTTCTGAGAGTAGAGGGATGTGGAGGAAACAACAGAGGGCAGAAGAGGTGGGCGAGCCAGGCAGGGCCGGGGTGGGCGTGACCATGGAAGAGTGCAGGAGTCTGACCGGAAGGAGGTCATGTGCGCACAGAGAGAAGGAGCAACTGGTATGCCCGTGTTGGAAGTCAAAAGAAACTATGGGCAAAACAAAATTAAAGGATTAGAAAGGAAAGACTTAGGGTGAAAGTCGTCTCCTCTGTCCTACAACCAATCATATGATAGTAAGAGGATTACCTGGGTATAATTCCCCACAAGACAAATAAGAATGGCGCAGCCCAGCCAGAGAGATGTCAGCAACGTCTTAGCAGCTCCAGAGCATATGGACAAGTTTCGACTGGCGTTAAGCACTAACAGGGAGAAATCCAATTTCCCACAAGGTGAGAGTAGCCAGCAACATGCTGATTCATGAAAAAGAACTTCAGACACGAAGGAGTCCAGGGCGGGAGGGTGCGCAGGGCTGGAATCTGGAGAAACACTTCAGGTACATTTAATGTATGACAACATCCGGCCACCGGGGAGGGTTTAGATCCCAGCAAGGCTTAAGAGAGAATATGGAGAGGAAACCTGTCCGAGAGACCAAGAGCGTTACCCAAAGGTGAGACCTGGGGTTCCTGCCGTTCTGGTATGAAAACATCTGGTATGAACAGAAACACAGAAAGCTTTAAACACACATATCAGGCAAGATGCTAAATGCAGGGGTGAGGAGTGAGGTGGCGGAAGCAGGTCACCCACAAAGCTTTGCCATCGTACTGACATCAAAATTCTGGGAAACTAAAGGAGATTAAAAAATGGAAAAATACTCAGCAAAAGTTTGAGGCTAAAGATATTTGACTTGAATTTTTATAAGATATCCATTGATAAATTAGTGTGAAATCCAAATAATACTTCACAAAGGTACAAAACACAAAGTTTGACTTTAGGTCTTCCACCTCAAAGCCAGAAGATACACTTCAGCACAATGCCAGACTGCACCCATAAAGCAGGATTCTGAAAGCTGAAGTGCGCCTCAGGCAGGGGGTGGGAGTGCCCAGATACACGGACGCTCCATGCAGTAGAGCATGGAGACACCCTTCCCTGTAAGAAAAGAGGTGTAAACAACCCAGGAGAGAGGCTGGTGAAAAATTAGCGAAACTAATATAGATCAGCAAAAGTGGAAAAGGGGGATAAGGTTGAACTTCAGGTGAACTGAGGAACCTTCAGAAAGAAAGACAGAGACAGACATGGGAAGGGAAGAAAAGGTGTGATCGACTTACACGCTGTGGCTGGTACAGAATATTATTTTTATTACAATAATGTTAGATACAACTGCTATTTCACCAAAAATATTGGAAGCACCATATCTGAGAGGACATGCTAAGGCACAGTGCACAGATTCTTGAGCTTTGCTGCTGCCTGAAGGCAAAGCTGAGGCCCTCCTCCTCCCTAAAGTTAATACGGCTGGGCTAAGCAAAGACAGCAACCAATAGCAGCACGCAGAGGCAGCTGCGGCTGGTATAGAATATTGCAGGTATTAGCTACAGCTGTAGCTGCCCGGAGCTCTGGGCAGCGTGCGTGCTCAGCACACGCCCGACCCAGGACGGGTGCGCTGTACCGAGGAAGCAGAAGATGCGGCACAAGTCTACCATTATTGCCGATCGGGATTAGGAAATGTAAAGCATCAGCCGTTGCTGCTTTTTGTCCTAATGGTTTTGTTTTTACAGATTTTAGGAAATATGGGCAGAGCCCATTTTGATGAAGGCAATATGAAAGTCAGCTATAAAGACAGCAGATTATATCATACACGCATCTATGCCAAAATATATATTCTAAATGTGTCCTCACGTTTCTCGTAAAGCTGACCCAGGTCTGAGGCCAGCTAACCGCACCGTATTTAGGTCTGCTTTGTCCTCCCCACAGCTAACCCTTTCTGGACAGCGCCTGCTGTAGCAGGGTCCACTGGTCTACTAGGCTGAAGGCACATCTGTCCGAAGTAGCAAAGTCACCAACAGGACCTCAATTGGCAGCTACACTGAGGCCACAAGGCCATATTTCTTCAGGCTTGGATATCAGAGCAATAAAGCCCAGGGGAACTGCTGGTCACTGGCCCAGAAAGAGCAGGCTCGGCGTTGGGTGTGGTGACAAAGGTCAGTGAGCAGTAGGACTGTGGGACTCCTAGTCAGGAGCCTGTGACTTGGGATGCTTGGGAAGTCCATAACGGAGATGGGTAAAGCTATCGCACAATGATCTCTTTTTAATGAACGTTTTATTGCAGCACAATGATCATTCATCATTTTAAAGCGGCTCTCACAAGGAAGAGGCCAGGCAGGCAGCGCTTGCCCGGTTCCCCTTCCTCCCGAGACGGGCTGACGCTCAGTACCTCTCTGTAGCCGTCACTGATGCGCTCCAGGCTGAGAGAATACAGAAGGTCTCGGCCTCCCACGAACAGTCGTTCCTGGTATTCATCCAGCAGCATCGAATGCAGATCCAGAGAGCCACGCGGGCTGCGAAAAATCGACGTTCTATTCAGATCCAAGAGCTCTGAAATGCAAAAGGACACAAACGCTATACACCAGAAAAATGCAGACCCTCAGCAGCGCGGTCGTGAGGCTCTGCGCTTAGCCCACCGCAGCGTTGACGTCATCCAACACAGGAAGCCTGTGCATCGTGCTGCTCAGGAAGACCAGAACCACGGATGGTGCCATCACTCAGGATCCATCAGGAACCGTTACACACACACACACACACACACACACACACACACACACGTGCGCGCACACACACGCACACACACCCCTCACATAAAATGGCACAGGTCTGGCAGGCAACCTACGCACATCCATCCCCTCCTAACTTCACCACACATCTGCGATGTAAACAGTTGCTATGCCTTACGGTTGGGGAACAGAAGCAAGACTGTTCGGCACAGACACAGTCTGGTTTTCCATTTTCAATCCATAGTCGACACTTTGCAGACCTGGCCCACGGACACAGAGGGCTGGGTGGACAGTGTATCCGGAAATGCATCTCAGTGGACAAATATTATAATTTTATGAATTTAACGCATAACGCCATAACTCCATGAACCACACCAAGTTCGATCACTTAATCAAAAATGATCATCAGCCCAGAAAAATTATGGTGATACTCGACGCAGGCATTGAAATTCACATCCACAGCCAAAGCGAATGATTCTGGGAGCTCTCAGGGCTGTCTATGAGGTGAGCATTCATGCAGCGTCTGTACAGTGCACCTCACTGAGAAGACTCGGGAGGATTCCGGCTTTTACCACAGTAACTTTGGCTTCTGAGCATGCATTCGGGAATCGTGAACTACACATCTTAGCTACCTAGATTTACGTTTGAGGAATCAGAATTCACAGACCTCTCAAGTGCATATATTCACTCACTGGAGGTACTTGATTGTGTTCGGAATCTCAGTGGTGAAGCTTGACAAAGTGCTAAGCAAGAGCCTTCGGGACTGAGAGAATAGAGCTTCCAACATGTGATTCTGAGTGCAGAGGAATTTCAGAGGAAGCCACTTATGAAGGAAGCATTACATCATTCTCCAAAGTTCAGTGACTAATGCATCTGACCAGGAACGTGGCATCTTATTGACGAGGACACTAAAATTCAGGTAAATAAGAGCAAGTATGACAAAGTCAGAGCATTTTGCCCACTCTTGGATTTCTGAAAAAGGAAATGTAAGTTTCTTTCACCTCTGTATAAAAAATGTATTACTTGTCTACATTTGTATTTTGCTACTGTTGATGCCCCAAATTGTAAACTGACACAAACTTCAAATCCCTACTTCAAAATAAGCAGTACTCTAAAATTAAGGCGACTATTATAAGAGGGAAACGTTGTACTATCCAGCACCTGACTCTTTGCTTGAAGAGTCTGGGCACAAGCTCTGAGGTGGCCAGAGAGGATCAACAGCTGCTCGCTTGCTGAAGAGAGAAGCGAGATGCAGAGCTTCAAGGTTCTGGAGTCCTAGAACACGAACTTCTCCCATGTCATGATTTTGTTAAGGTAAAATAATACTGCTCATGCACAGAAGACGTCCGTTTTGAGATCTGCCCGATAACTAAATTATACATCAAAGCACTGTCAGCTCGCTTGCCTTTACAGGAACGTGCGTTTGCACTAAAAGTGACTCCGTCATACGCCCTCCCTCAGTCCTTAAAAGCTCCCAGTTTTATGCACATTAAAATGCTTACTCGAATGGGTACAATGGGTCAAAGAACAGTCTCTCTCTAGCTACCACCAAGTTTCTACCTTCTAGAGCAGCGGTTCTCAACCTATGGGTCGTGACCCAGGCAAGGGTCCAACCACCAAAACACAGGGGTCAGGTATTTACACTCTGAATCATAACTGTAGCAAAAATTACAGTTTTGAAGCAGTCACCAAAATTATTTTTTGGTTTGGGGTCAGCGCAACATGAAGAACTGTATTGTGGGGTCACAGCATTAGAAAGGTTGAGCACCACTGATCTAGAGCTGTCAAAGTGCTGAAGGTGTGAAATTTAGGAGACAAAGTCCATTGGAAAATAAATCTAGGACAGAACCGCAGTATGGGTGCCTCACTCACGAACGTTACTACAAAGGAATGATCTGGTCCAAGACTATGTTTTTAAAGTTTGAGTTGAGATGAGAGGTTTGAGATGAGAGGCAGGCCAGCCAAGAAATAGCACCTCCATGAACCACCCAGGGGATCGCCGCGCTTGCCCTCCCATGAGGCCCCTGCTCTGTCACCTTGTACACCAGGGTGAGACCACACCAAGCTCTACTTGTTATCAACTGCCAATTTGATCACAGCTGATCACATTTCTAATATTTTAAAGGTGGTAGCTTTATTTCTTTGCTAACAACAGAAATAACTGAATTGCCGGCCGCACTTTGTTCTGATTTGTTCCTTCTCCTCTGATGCACCTTCTCTGTATGGCCAAGTGTGTCCTAAGAGGTCACAGAACAGCACCCCTGTACCTGTCATTTGGAGACAGCCAGAGGACACCACGGAGATGTGCATTAGATTAATTTAAGTTTTACAAATGCTCGTTTTTATGGCCTTCATATTTTTTTCCAAAACTGCAAGCTACCACAGTGTAACAGTTCAAATTATCATTGTCTTTACTTTTAAATGTCCAAGCCCAGAACTTTAAATCTTATAGGAATATACTGTATAAGGAAAAGCCACTCCAATTACCTATCAAAACATGAAAAACAAACCAAAAGACACATGTACAACATAGTCAAAAGCCCTACAGACTAAGCACCTGGAGGTTCAGTGCTAGGCCAGGCTTGGACGCTACCTGGCTGGGATACCTCGGCATCTCTGCCGGCTGTAAGTGGAATTCCTCCTGTGTTAGGATCCCTTCCACTGTTAACATTCTTAATTCTTTGACGGAGTTGCACTGTTCAGATGAAGGTGATAACGCACTACAAAAGTAAGCAACAGAAAAGCCAAAATTCAGCAGACTTTGTAGAGCTGTAAGGGCAGTGCTGAGCCTGCGATTTTGGCAGCTGGATAGGAGAGGGGATTTTGGCCAGTGAGCAGGCCAGGCTGTCCCGTCTCCTAGATTTAAGCTTGCCTTAATAGAAGTACTGAAAGAATTCATTACAGGTTTTCATAAATCTGAGTGACCACCTTGTCAGACAACCTATCTGCCCCTGGTTGTTGTTGCTATAGAAATTCAGAGGATTCTTAGGCCTGATTGGTCCACACAGCCCCAGAGAAAATAGCTTTGAAAATTGGTTAATGTGCCTGCAGCTGAACAGCATCACAGGCTGGAGGAAAAAGAAACAAGGAGTTTCTTTTCATTTAGAAAGATATTTCCTAGAAGGTTCCCTAATATATATCGCAAACTTTAGAAGAAGAAGGAGAAGAAGAAGAAGAAGAAGAAGAAGGAGAAGGAGAAGGAGAAGGAGAAGGAGAAGGAGAAGGAGAAGGAGAAGGAGAAGGAGAAGGAGAAGGAGAAGAAGAAGAAGAAGAAGAAGAAGAAGAAGAAGAAGAAGAAGAAGAAGAAGAAGAAGAAGAAGAAGAAGAAGAAAGAAGAAGATAGGTTAGAGACCTTACTAGCTCAGTGGTAGAACTTCTGCCTGTAGGAGTGGGGAGGCCCCAACTTCCCCACCAACCACTACTGAAAACAAAGAAGGAAACAACAAAAACGAAGAAAAAGCAGCAGTGGCAACAACAGCCCCAAGGAACAGAGGCCTTTTCTTCGGCTTGTTTACAACCCAGGCCGTAGTGAATTCCTCAGCCCGCCCTGCCCGGGCTTGCTGGGGCCACTGGGAGGTGCAGCCCTCTGCAGAACGACCCCACACATCACTTGCGTTTTCTGTCTCACTTTCACAGGAATAAATGCTGGTGGACTCCAATTTTCTCTAAGTCCTAAGCTGTCCTTCCTTAGCGGCTGTAATTTTTAAATGCTTTACTTTGTTAGGAAGAGTTGAAACTAGCATGCCAGATATTTGTGCGTTAGCTATATATGTGGAATAATGAACGGACAGCCATTCTATAATGCGAACTTGTAAAACAGAGCATGTGCGCATATTATTTTTATTATTTATCCAATACTAACTTTATTGCTATTTAGCAGTTATTTAACTTATTTATTTCCAAAAAGAATCTGAGATTACTTTCATAAATATATTCATTTTGAATTAACATTCTTATGGCAGAGAGAGTAAGGGAAAAGACTACAAGGTAAGTAGGTTAGAACAAATGTACCTGTGTAAGCGTACCCTAATATTTGACGAACGATTAACATTAATTCCTAGACTGACCTCGGGATTCTCAAAATCCAAAGGTATAGTATGATGTGAACAAAGCCCAGGGCCGCTGTCCCCGCTGCTGAGGGGCAGTATCCAGTATTGAGGAGAAAGAGAGATTCCTCCCAAACTTGTCCTTGGAGTATGACAAGCCAGACACCTGACATGCTAGGACAAGGTGCTGTGTCCCTGCCTCTTTAAAAAGCAACCTTCCTTATGTGAAGTGGAGGGAACTTATATCCAAGTGGGACGCAAGCGCACCAGTAGGGGACACTGCTAAGTGGGGGGAACAGAGATTAAACTGGGCTCAGCAAATCCATGGCCAGAAAGCGAGGCCGCATGCAAATTGGAAAACTAACAACCCAGACCAGGGAATCTGGCCTCTTCCACAGCGCTGGACTTCCGCCTCTTGTTCGTCTCAGTGTCACTGCTCCGCTGCCTGTCTGAAGGGTTTCTCCCCTAGGTGGCTCGAGGCGGGCATGCGCGATGGCCGCGACCGTGCATGACCTGCTGGCTGTCACCACCATAGCTTACGTGCTTCTCGATTCAGACCCCCAAGGAGGGCAGTGCAACTGGACCGCAGGTGTTCCCGGTTCCCGGTTTGCTGACTGCTCGGGGTCCAGTTATTCATCTGTGACTAAATGTGGAAGCCGTGTGAGGAGCAGGGTGGCCCCTCTGGCCAGTCCGTCTTTATTCATGAGTGCCTGGATCATGAGTGCGCATCTGTTGCAATCTGTATTTCTAGCAGGCTAGGGCAGCTGACCTGTAGGCCATAGATGCTCAATATAATTTTCCTATATGTTGGAGAGTATCTGCCAAAACGGAAACCTTATTCATTCATTGATCCGAGCCATCTTCTCTACAATAAGTGGATTGTCAAAGTCACTCCCAGGCCTAGAGGAGAGATAAAAATACTTGCACTGCAGCCCCGGCTCCTTCCTCTGCATGCAGCACTGGAAACTGAGGATGCTTTATGTGGGAAGAGACAGTGCACACATGAAGCCAATCAGCAAGATAAAAAGAGCAAAGCTTAGTGCACAGCAAAACTCAAAAGATCCTAAAAGAAGAGGCAGAAATATAATTATTAGGGAAATGTAAGGAAAACACTTATATGGAGCATACAGAAGGAGCAAATCGCTATTCTTTTAATATGTTGAAAATTGTTGTCAAGAAAAGAAAATGATTATTTGTGTTCCTTAAATAAGATATTGAAATAAATGTGGAGAGCTTTCAAGTAACTAAAAATAAAAATGCCCCATGAGCCAGCCACCCACCTTCTAAGCGTCTTCCGGAAGAGCAAAAGCAGCACAGCACAGCGGCACAAGTGTAAGCGGTGTGCAGCATCGAGCAGGGCAACCGTAGTGCGCAAAGCCTGGGAACAGCGTATGTATCTCTCAGCTGGTGAACGGACAAGGGAAGTGTGGTGTTTACACAGAGTGGGGCACTATTGTCTTAGTTACTCTTCTCTCCATGCTGGGACAAACACCGGACACTCAAAAGTGAGGGCAGGAAGGGCTTATTTAGCTCCCAGTTACTGGAGGTTTGAGTCCGTACTCAGCTGGCTCCAAGGCAGAGAGGCACGTGGCAGAGGGCAACCTTTCATGGTGGCAGGCAAGAGCAAGAGCAGGGAAGCAGGGAGAGCTAGCAGCAGCTCAAGCAGCTGACTTCTCTTCCTCCCTTACCTTGAAATGCAAGTCACCTGCCCCAGGGGAGGGGCAGCACCCATTCTCACAGTAATCAATTACAAATTGTAGAAGCCCCCCCATGACTGCATGAGGCTTTGCAGGAACCTAGAGACAACGCATAACAACTACCCTGCCCCAAAGAAGGATTAATGATGTATTCATAGACAAAAAGGTGTGACTCGGGGACATAGGCAGTCAGACACACGCACTTAAATAGCACATAGCGTCTCTTCTGCGAGAAACTCAAAATAAAGACGTATACAATAAAGAAAACCATAGGAGGCTGAGCAATGGGAAGTGGGAGCAAGTCCAATAAGTCCCCACGTTCTGTATTCCACTGCTTCAAAGCTATTCCAACCTACATGCTCATTTGTTTCTGCTACTAGGCTATGGCAGCAGTTCATACCGTTCAGTGCAATTTCTATAGCTTGTATTGCTAGACTGCTTCTACTAATTCAACGCAAAGAAGGCTTTGTGTTTCTTTTTGTTTATTTATTTATTTATTTATTTTTTCTTGTTTCAGAACCTTTGTTTGTTTATTTACTCATTTTTATGGCTGGCTCAGCCTGCCCCGCGGGCAGGGCTGGCACAGCATGTGGTGCCGGGAATCGAACCGCAGTCCCTGAAGCTGCCCAAGCTTTCCCAAGCAGGCGCTTTAGACCACTGAGCCATCCCACCGGGCCCCTTTGTGTTTCTTTTTGGAAAGCAATCTTTTTCTGCTCTGATTTGTACCCTGAGTAACATTTTGGTCATTCTTTTAAGATTACAGTCCATAGTGAGTTAGCCATTGCTATTAATTGATTGTTTTATTATGAAACTTTTTATCGAAGCAAGAAGGGCACTTTTTAATTCTTTATTAATGTCATATGTAGAACATTAAAATAGAAATATTTATCCAGCAAACATGCATTATTTCATTAAAAACAAAACTGTATCTTAGGCATAAAAGGGCAGGGAGGGTGGGCCAAGGTCCTCTTGCACCTGCGTGCTGCTCTGTAGCCTGGTGGCCCAGGTGAATGGTAACAACAGCTGACGCTCACAGCTCGGCCTGCGGCCACATAGCACCAAGGGTAAACACTTAGGGTCTCCCCTAATCTTTGTGCAGCCTCCTCAGGAATATTACTGTCCTTTTCTGTAAGTAAGAAGAGAAGATCTCACTAGTGCAGCACGTAGCTAAGGAAGGTGGTCTGGGCCCTACTGAGGCCAACACCCCACGGAGCGAGACTGCCCACAGCTCGGACAGAACTGCACAGAACGGGGTGGCTGTCGCCACTGTGACTCATGGCTTGGGCACTGGGCCAAAGATGGAAAAGATTGTCTGCCTCACTAAAAATGTGTTCCCTACCAAGGATGACACAGTAGTCTACTGTGCGCGTGCAGCTCAGAAGAGCTCAGACTCTGGAGGGATTGCCACATGTCAGGCTGAATCCGTTTCTGCAGAGGCTTCGATAAAGAGCAGTGAAAAGTCTTCCAATATCTGATCGTTTGGAGCCGTATCAAAGTTATTATACAGCAACGACAATAAAAACATTTCAGATTAATACCAGTTGTAATTTGACCTACCCTTAGTTTGCATTGTATAAGGTCTCAAGTTGTTTTGATTTAACATTTTGTGACATTTTTAGATGTTGATGTCTTACTTCTGAGAGAACCATATTGTTTGTCCCCAGCTTGCCAGTTTCGCAGCCCCCTGGAGGGTGCTTAGGTGAGCGCCACAGGTAAAAAGAGACACCAAGCCGCTGCCTGTCTCCTGAACGGTGCTGCTGCTGCTGGCGGTCCTGGCGCCCACCCTCGTGCCGCCCAGGAAGATTCACCCAGCCCTGGCTGTTACCTGACCCCCGCGCAATGCTTCAAGCAGCTGAGATGAAAGAAGTAGAAAATACACAGGAAGAGAGAACGAAAGCAGCTCTAATCCCCGGTAATCTCCAGAAAACACAGGGCCAATAATGCACAGCGCTGACTCAGAAGTGAGAGCGTCTTGAGTTCTTGCTACTCTAAAAATAACAGGCAGCACTCGCGGAAGGACAGCACAAAGGAGCGAGACGAAACCGGAGTGAACCGCTGGGGGCTCATCCGGAGATTTTCTAAAGAGGGAACTAATTATTATGGCTGGGCCACATGCTAATTATCAGCTGCAGATGAAGACGTACTCTGGGGATAGAGTCATTTCCTCCCGTGGCCTTGCTCTACAGCCAGTGAGGGACAGGCTTACCGCGCTCGCTGGCAGCAGGACACTGCAGAGCGGGCCTCCGCACGTGTCACCGCGAATTTAAATTCCTCACTTCTCTGTGTGAGGTAGGAGAGGAGAGAACTCATTTTCCAACTCTCACCCCAAAACACCCAAGGGAGAGGTGTCTCCTTCTTATATGCGCGCTCCTTCTCGTAGTGTCACAGGCCAAGTAAGGCCTTCCTAAGACCACACTGGAACCACAGCTGTCCTTCCTCAACTGAAAAACTGTGAATGGCATATAAATGTTATTAATAAAACTGAAATACTGAAATAACCATTGGAATTTTTTTTCAATTTCTTGGTCCTTAAGCAGGAAGCAGGTTTCTTAGAACATGCTTTTATGGTTTTAACAGATGTGACTGACAATCACCATGGCTTGTAATGACGTGGAAACAGACCACCCCCAAGCCCAGCAGAAAACAAGAAAACAGGACAACTAATGTTTTAAGAAGTATAAGCAGGGGCCAGGGAGATTGCTCAGGGGCACAAGTGCCTGCCTGGCAAGTGCAAGGTCCTGGGTTTGATCCCCAGTTCCACAAAAATAGATAGATAGATAGATAGATAGATAGATAGATAGATAGATAGATAGATGGACGGACGGACGGACGGACGGACGGCAAGGCGGCTCCGGCTCCATGGTTTGTTCATCATTCCTTTTATCAGAACAACGGTCACCCTTCATGCATTCCTTGAACATTCAGAAATGTACAACAGATACTGCAATACTACAAAATTTTCTGTAGGAAGTCGTTCCCATTGAAAACAAAGCAATCCAAAGGTACCTAAAAACAGCCTAGATATTAATAACACATTGCTTCAAAGAGAAAATATTAAATACATTTTAAAAATAATTCCATGTTCCTCTCTTATCTAAATTACACTGTTCTGAACTTACGATATTCTGGCTTATTGGTCTCGGAAGTCCAAAATGATCAAAAGATCACTGTGTAAGGAGTTGTACAGAACAGGCATCTATGTATTTAGGCGTCACACATGTGTGTGTGTGCATGTCGCTAAAGAGTTTCACTGAAGAAAGTCGTAAAATAGACAGTGAATCACCCCAACACCCAATGAGTTAAAATTTCGCCTGAGGTTTATTCATGACTGCCCCTAGAATCTTAATGAGGAACACACCTTATCTCCTTAGGGGCCGGAGCGAGCCTGGTGTAGAGAGCTCTCCGAGTCGGTGGGGCTGCTACCCTGCATCCTGCCAGTGTCCTTCCAGCCGCACCCTTTGGACCCTGTGGACCAGGGTGTTACCTAAATGCCATGAGGAGGCACTTAGTTTTCAAGTGTAAGTAAATGACCAGATTTTCCTTTAAAATATCAATTGGTTTTCAGGGCACATAATGGCCAGAAAAGGGTAAGAGAGGCTGAAAGGAAGCTTGAAGACTTTGTTGTCAAATGGAAGCAGCAGAACACAGTGGACTGTGGAAACCACAACCAGAAGGAGATAAGGAATTGAATGTTACACAAGAAGGTTCTCACTTTTTAAAGTTTTTGCATATTTGTGTAACAGGTGGTCATGTGGGTTTCAGAGGAGTTCTGAAAACAGTATAATTCCGTAAAACTAGTACAGATCAGATCTTAGTATCTTTCCTTTTATATCTGGAAATTAAGTTTAATGATTAAGAGTTTTCAAACTTAGATACTTGGTAAGATTAGGTATATTCACTCCGACCCAGAAGAACACCAAGGCTGGTAGGATGAACCCCCTCCATGACGTGTGCTCGACCTGTCCGCCGTCCTTCCCTTTATCCTGGGGTCATGTCTCTCCAGCCCTCAGGCTGTCTTTCGGAATCACACGCGCTCATGCAATAGCTGGTATCATAGAGCTTTGCTAATTCCCAAGCTTCTCACAAAAGGAGCAATGTCGCCTGGTCCTCCTAAAATGCCTGGACAGGTCTCCGTCTCAGCCTTGGGAGAAGGCACAGCAGTGTAGTACTGCTCTCCACAGATCACTGCAGCAGGGACTTCAGCCCTTTCACACTTTGGTGGTGACAACAGCCCAGAGACCTATGGACCTGACTGTGTGTCCAAGGCCAAACGTGCAAGTGTATTTGCAAGACCAACATTCCGAGCTGCAATGACTGGGTCAAAAGTACAAGGGCTCACAGTTTTTCTAAACAGCATGACATTCTCCTTCGTAGGTTACAAATAGTTTAGGGTTCCATTACCATATTTAGTGGTGACATAATCATGGGGTGCAGAGATGAAGAAACCTATAGACCCATTGGAAGTGGGAAGATACATGTTTAATGAAATTTCTCTTTCAGGTGAAATTATGTTTCTTTTCCTATGTCTTGAGGTACTTTGTCTTAAGTTTTTGTGATTTTTCTCCCTACAGGTTTTACCTGTTTTTCCCTTGAATTCTACCTGACTTCGAAGGATTTTCAAACTATTTTTATGCTATGTAAAGTCATGGTTCCAAGATGGAGAAAGATGGGTCCTGGGTCCGTAACTGTAGAAATCTGTGTTTCCACTATGTTAGAAGAGTATGGTTAATGTAGTATTAGTCTTTGTTTAGTAAATAGATGTGATAATTTTGTCCTCATTTATTTTCCTCATAATGTTGATTATTGACTATTTGGGGTAATTATACAGTTTGACACTTAACATTTTCCAACAATTGCTTTATTTGTAAATACACACGTATTAGACATAGGCAGGCACATTCTCAGCATGGAGAGGCCGACCTTGGGCAGGACCAACTTGGGAGGGCACCGCTCTTCAGCTGGGCTAGCAAAGAGTAGAAGGGGCGGGAGGTGGGCGGAAGGCGAGAGGTGGCGGCGGAAGCTGTGCTGGGCGCAGGCGCGGGACTGCTCACGGAAACGCAGACAGCATGTGCGATAAACAGGGACTGATTCAAAATGTGATATGAAAAAAAAAAATACTCGGCAGTTAAGAGCAGAAGCAAAGTAGCCGAAAGCAACAGGATTCTTGCATGTGGAGAGAAAAGCATCTCACACAAAACAGGCATTTACGCTGTAGCATAGCTGGAGCTGGAACGTTGATTTCTTAATGCTTGGTGAGAATTCTAGAATTCTAAGTAAAAACATATCTTACAACTGACACTGTAAATGTGCTGGTTATGCGAAGGTTAAGGAAGCCAAGACTATATATGAAATGCTATATTTTTCATAAGATGAGCTATTCAAGCTTAGAGGAAAGAAGGAGAAAATGGATGTCTATTCTCTGTCAAACTGCTCTGAGCACTGCAGTAGCCAGCACCCTGGAGCTCTAACCGACACATAAACATTTGTCTTGCAAAATACTTCCTACGACCCACAAAATCTACAGTGATAAAGGTTGATTTCATGCATTTGTTCTTCAATGTTGAACACGTAAGTAAATAGGATTCATTCTATTGCATACGCTAAAAGACACTGTTTCTAAGTTATGCTGTTTCATGGAGCCTTATCTCTCGTGTAATGGTTTAAACTTAGTAATGAAATACTTCTTTTTTTACTTAAGACTTATGCATTTATTTAGTTGGTGCAGGGTCTTACTACAGGGTTCAGACTCATAGTGGTCCTCCCGCCTCGGCCTCCCCAGCACAGTGGTTACAGGCATGCGCCACCACACCTGGTTTCATTGGCCAGCATGGCATGCCTGGGGTTCTGGAGTTACAGTGCCAGAGACTGAACCTGGGTCCTTGGGCTTGCCAGGCAGGCGCATAGACCACCAAGCTATCTCCCTGGCCCAAAATATTTCTGTTTTATAAGTTTATGTCACATTTTATCTTTGCTTTTTGGGGGGAAGGGATTCCAGGTATCAAACACAGGACCCTGTGCTTGCCAGGCACGTGCTTATGCTGCTGAGCTGTCTCTTCCGCCCCTGCATTAGATCTAAAGTAAGCAAATGACTGGTTTGTTCGTGATCCACTCACGTTGGTGTATACAACTTACGATTCCCACTTCCTCTCTCTGAAAACATAGCAGCAGAACTTGCTTCCTGTGAGGTGCCTTCTGACTTGGAAGGCAGGTCAGCCTCGGGCACACATAGGTGCCATTATTATAATTAGCTGTTATGCAAATCAGGCCTGCATTTCAGCTTGATCTTAACTGAGAAATGTTCTAGTTGTAAACTCTTGTACAACTAGTACGTTCTCCGCGGTACGTACCCCACGTCGACTTCAGCCACGCCGTGGGGCTGAGCAGCTTGCATCTTTCTTTAGCATATGATCATCTCAATGAGTGCGATGCGTGTCACTTGTCAAAACATAATTTCTGATACGTCTTAGTCAGAACTCTATACTTTTCTGTAAGAACGCCTTATCAATATCTGGTCTGAAAACGTATTTTCCTTAATAAATCTGTCATACATTAAAATTTGAATCAATATTTTTGTAATTATGTCCTGGACCAAATATTGGATACTTGAATTTCTCCAAAGTACTACTACTGTCAGATTTTTATCTCCCACTGACAAACCAACTCCTCTCCTTTGCTTGTACAGACGCAAGGCAAACTTCACTGAAGAACAAGTATAGAATTTGCCCTGCCTCCTTTATTTCTGAATGCAGTGCCATCCCCCCGAATCACCATGACAACCACCTATCTTCCCGTCTCTGCTCCTCAAGCCTCCTGCGCCAACATCAATCATTCCACCCTGCAGTAGCCACAGTGAACTTCCTGTTAAACGTATGTACAGGGCCACAGGGCTGCCCTGGCTCAAAGCCCTTTCCCTGCTGCCTGCCACAGGCCCAGGCCTGGCGGACCTCTCTGCTGGCTGTCCTGCCATGAGCCTGGAGCTTGGCGTGCTCCAGAACAGGGCCCCTGCTGCTTGGCTCTCTCCACTCCGCAGGCTCCTTTGGACTTTGGATCTGCCCCCCGCAGCACCGTCCCAGCCCAGGCAAATAAAGGTTCCCCAGCTTCCGGGTGTCCCACTCTTTCTGTCACCTGTGTTGTACAAGTTGTCCAGGGCTTGTTTCTGTCTGCCATTACTTTTCTGTCTCTGGGACACAAAGACCAGCAGAACAGCAAAGTTCTCCTCCGGGGACAGCGTTCCTCCACACAGTAGAGGTGCGGGCTATTTATCCTGCATGCACTGCATAAACATGTCTTAATTAAACCAGCTTTTCTGAGCCTCTGCTTCCCCACTGTGAAATAAAGATAACAACTCTAGGTTTGGTGTAAGAGTCTTAGAACTCAACAGCACACATTGGGCAGCTGGCGGCTATTGGATTTTTCGTCCTTTCTTTGCAATTGACCAACTGGCAGAGAAAGGCAATGAATGGAAATGGGCTCAGAGCCTCGGGCCTTTATTACATTCTGTCAGGTGAACACGGTGTTTGCAGAGCTCCTCACAGAGGCTTAAAGCTCAAGAGGAAAATCTTGCGGGTGCATAATCACCGTGGCCAATGCAAGCGGCTACTGCTTCAAAGCTGAGGCCTCAATTTCCTACTAAGGGGAATCTTGACAGAATCCCCACCTCCTTCGATCCCACCCTGATCTCATGTTGCAAGAGAATTTTGTTTTGTTGCTTATTATTTATTTATTTATTTGTAAACTAAACCTAAAACAAATAATAGGAAGCTGTGCTCACTGTACTCTTGATCCTTAAATTCTAACTCGCAGGAAAGCAATGGGAAAATTGTTTAAATTTTTTAATTCAAGTCTCCAAAAAAAAAAAAAAAAAAGACTACTAAATCTTGGATTTTTTTGGGAGGGGGTGGCTTTCCAGTACTTAATTTGGCAGCTGTGTTGTAAGGACGGGAACAGAGTTGTCAGATTCTAAGTGGTATCTACCTTTCCAAGACATCATGGCATGCACAGCGAGGCAGCCTTTGCAGTCTTTCATCTTGAGCTCTAGTAAAGAGCTTTATCTCATCCTTAAGAAAATAAAATCTTTCATTAACTCATATAATTTAATTTTGCAGAAAGTCTAAGAAAAATGGCTTCTGGCTATACAGAAAGAAGTTCAGAGTCTCACACATGAAACCCTGGTATCTTTAAGAATCTATAGTCTCAAGGTTGAAATTTCAACTGGGATCAGTGACTGCTGTGTAAAAATTTGTATACTTTCTCTATATTAATATGACATTTTCCTTATAGTTGGAGAAATGGTGGATTCCCAGGTGAACCTCAAATCCAGGAAGAAAGGAGGGTAAATTTAGGAGTTCGCATGTCCTGTCACTTAAATGGAAATTGAATCCACTCACACAGGTTACAGTGGTGCAGAAAACAGTCCTGGTGGTAGATACTTTTCTGGGTGTAATAAGGAGGTGGTGCATTTTTACCATTACTTGGTTGGTCTAGAAAGGCAAGACAAGTACTGAAAGCCCCTGCACCCTGAAATCACCGCCCTCGGTGACCATTGCTGTGGTATACACAGCACCCCTCTGTGTGGGTGGAGGGCAGCGGGTCACCTCAGACGTGGCCAGCCCAGGAGAGAAAAATGGACAGCCCCACGCATGTGCACTGTTTCACAGAGAAGTCCTTCCACAAGAGTCACCTCTGCAGCAGCCAAGAGCTTCACACAGCCTCCTCTGCTCTCCCTCGCTAGCATCCTCAGGGAGGATGGCTTCTCTCCTCAGAGCAGTCTGGCACTCCCAGCTGTCGCAGGCACACACTGCTTACGAGGACCGCCAGGATTCTCCCGGGGAAACCCTGAGGCCAGGGCACCTTATACGCACAGAAAGGCTGGTGCTGCAGGCACTGCGTGAAACGCCCACCAGCACGTCTTCACTCATGACCCGCATACCTGCAGACAGAATCACAAGCTCGCAGGGAGCCCAGAAGCTTCCTAGAGTCACCCACCAGTTGATATTGCGATTTCTGGGCTTTAAGCATCATTTTCCTTAATATGAGTGACCGTAATGGAGGAGCCAGGATACATCCTGCAGCGATCTCTTCAAGGCCTGAGACTGACTCTGGGCTGTCGAAGGCAAATCCCGTAGAGAATGTACCCGGTGTGTCCCCACAGCTAATGCACTCACCAGATAATGCCGACCCTTATCAATGGCCACAGGCATGACCACAGAGAGGCCACAGTCTCCCCTCTGAGCCCAGCCTCAGCTTGTGGCAAGACTCCTCCATCCCCAGGGCCGCCATGACAGCTAGGTTGAAGGTTCAGCCCAATCAAAAAGGCAGAAAAGGAAAAGGCAACTACGGGCATCTGGCCACGCAAGGGGAAAAGCAAATCGAGTCTGTGACACATCTTTACACAGCCACCTCAAGTTAATGACAGCAGTTAGTGTCTTCAGAAATACGTGTGTGTGCATACATGCGTGCATACGTGTGTGTGTGTGCGTATGTGTGTGTGGAACCAGGGATCAAGCTCAGGACCTTGCACTTACCAGGCAAGCACTTGTGCCCCAGAGCTATCTCTGGGTACATTGTCTTCAAAAATAAAAGCTAATTTAAAACATAAGTCAACACCTGATTTGTCACCAGGGTTTCTCACCAATGTACCACTGACAAGGAGACCACATTTTACGACAGGACTCTCACTAAATTTCCTGTGACTTCCTGAGGCATATCGAATCAAGAACTGAGTCAGCTTTCTTTTGGGGAGGTAATATAGTCCGCCTTCTCAAGTGATATGCCCCAGAGGTGTTGTGTTTGCTATATGAATTGCAGAATTAATTCTGTTAGCATAAAAATATAAAGATTTCAGGTCACATATGTGCTTGTGTGTCCAGTGCATCCCTGGGAAGCCACCAGACAGTACATTGCTAAGGGAACAGACAACAGCAAACTTATTCCTCTTGGTCTGTTTTCCTGAAGTTTGGCTGTCTATCAAGTACAGGCAAGAAACGAACACAGCACCACACACTCTTACTCCATCCTGTATGACACACTTATTAAGAAAACAAGAGAGTTTGACTTAGGCTATGCTAAAATTAGAACTCAAAGATTTGAATGAAGTTTCCTAAACTGTAACACAATCGCCTAAGTGAAAATATTGCCCCGACAGGGTGGCAGAGGTAAGCAATATTCTACATGATGAGAACAACAGAATGGGTGACAAGTAAGGACAAAGCATGGGAACCTGGGAGGCACTGTTACAGGTAGAATAACATGCCAGCAGAACTTTCTGGAACAACTTCAGAGTTCATTCTATACAGGCAACTTATCAGCAGAGCAAGTTTAAAGAACGAAGCCGAAGCTCTCTTGAAATTCAAGATCAAGTCTCTGCATTTCACTTCATGACAGCACAGCCACTCTTGTCCTTAAAGAACGCATGGAGTTCCTGAAAATGCCATTCCTGCCAGCTGGAGGCCAGCAGCGAGGCGCGCCCGCACAGCAGCCCCAGCAGCCGGAGCGGACGCCTGACCCAGGTACCTGGCCATCCATCATCAAGTCACACAGGATCTGAACAATTCCAGGATCCCTAGGGCCAGGTCACCGCCCTTGACTGGAGAAAAGATTCAGTATGAAATTGGGACCAGGAGGTCGGGTTTCTTTTTTCTTCCATTACCTAGAAGAAGGGGCCTCTGTCCTGGTGGGGAGCAGACACATTAACCCTGGGCTGGAAGGCACCCTGCCAAGAGCTGAGGGGATTCTAACCACGCCCGCTAAGTGATGAGGAGAGAGACTGTGACCGAGAGCCGGGGCAGAGTCGGAGCGCGCGGCTGAGCTGAGCGCAGCAGGGACGCTGGGGGTGCTTCGCTGCACCAATGGTCTCCGCCGCTTTGCCACACAGAAAAGAAAGGTGGCAGTTACAGCCGATGTCAATGACCTCAAGAAATGGTTACTCTGAGTTCACGCCTCGTCACTCACTACGAGTAGGATAAATCAACAGGCCTGATACTGAGTTAAACTATAAACTGTCTGGCTAATCTTGTAAAACACCCATTCCAGACCTCCTCCCCTTGGTTTTCATATTAATGTCTAAAAACTATGGTTGCTAAATTATGACATGCATTCACGCTGCTAAAATACTTATAGTGAAAATATTGTACAACATGAAACATTAAATCATTGGCCTGTGAGAGATCAGTCATTCCATTGGCAAAGATGACTAACTACAGCTGTCACCCCTACAACAAATGCGAAATTCGCAGCATTCACCTCATTTTTTGATACAGTCTTTGTGACATGTCAGCGGGAACTTATAATGGCGAATCTTACAGTGAATTTAGCTTTTAAGATGGTAGGTAATTAGCACGTGTCTTCTTGATAGTAAAAATAATTCTAATGCCCCTGTGGCAAATTGCCATAAGTCAAGTAAAATTAATTAACTTAAAGTAATTGCTGTACTTCAGAATCAAGGAAGCACCATCTGTGGAACCAAGCAGAACAAAAAGTATTTGCTGTTTGCCATCTGGTGATGGCTAATTCCCTGACCGGATCAGGAGGAGAAGCTTAGGGCTCTGGGGGTAGCGCCAGTGGTCCATGCAACTGGAAGAAGTGTGACCGAGAGGGCCCTGGAGCCCAATCATTCAACCCCTGCTCAGCTCCTCCTGTCATTAAAGTCTTACAACTTCGATATTTCTGACTTTCAAGAGACCCTATTAAAATTTTGGAGGCCCTAGGGAGGATTCTAACATCAACCTTCATCAACAAATAGATTGGATTTGTCTTAACCTTTAACTGCGTCTAGCATAAATATAACATCACATGAAACCAAGGGAGCAGAGGGGTGATTTCTGATGGGGAATAAGGGACAATGTCAGGGTTGGGCGCATGTGTTGGGGCTTAGAGGGCAGATGCTGAGAGTGACATAAACTCGAGCTCAGGGGTCACCCTGAAGGGTCAGACTCCTTGGTTCTGATACATGTATTTATTGTGTTGCCAAAACAGGGAGGCGAGGGCCACAATCGTTCCCTGCATCACCCTGTTTCTGAGTCATCAGATACAAACTGGGGCACACAGGCCTGTCCGATGATGCAACAAAGGTCTACATTATATCCTGTGGCCCCACCCTGCCCCTGCACCCCAAAATGTGACAAAATGTGTTCCCTGTGGAGAGTTTTCCTCACACTGACTTTGTGGCTCCATTTCTTCTAGAACAGCGACGCACTCCTCTGGGTGCACACTGAAGCCCTTGGGCAGCTCCGAAGTTCAGGTTTCTGGATTTTTGGCCACGGTGGGCTGTTTAAGGTTTCCTGTTGGAAGCTCTGAAGACATCCCCCCTGTCATTCCAACTGAGCCTCTCTGCTATAGAACCCTACTGCTGCTGCAACTCGCTTAAAGGGGCACAAGTGTTGGACCCACGCAAACACAGGGTGCCCACCCCGTCGGTCAGTTACAAAGAGCTGCCTGCGCCAGACACCAAGGACTCCAGCCATTGGCAAACCTGAGTCAGTGATCGGAGCAAAGGAAACTGCCCACCGCTTGAAGTACACAGAAGACCCAGGGCAGAGGAGGAAAAGCAGATGCGGGCCCCGGCGTCAGAGCAGCACCTCCATGATGGAGACGGGGCCGAAGCTCACATGCAAGAGGTGCTGTCTGTTCTCAGTGGCCATTAAGTCATCTAATAAAAACAGAATTATATTCGTCATTGTCACATGTCATCCTGCCCAAACCACACAATTTTTAATTAAGAAATTAATAAGCATTTATTTTGGAGACACTATGTTGTAGTTCTGGGTTTTGCAAAGGGAAACAACACAGTACAGGACACTTAATTATAAGATTACTTTATAACAGTCACTCAAAGAGTCATATGCGAAATGAGTGCAGGAAGTCTGTCCACACCCTAAAGACCAAGGAATCCAGCCGAGGGCCTGCAGCCCATGGTAACATCCTGCACGAGTCCAGCTGAAGACCTACAGCTCATAACAACACCTCCCACGAGTGGAGCTGGAGGCCAAGATTCAATGACAGCATCTCATGTAGGCGTGTCTCATGGGTCTGTGCTGGGTAGGCTCGAAGGCCAGTGGTGGACGCTCGGAAGTCTGTGCCAGAGGGACGAAGGACCTGTGCTGACAGGCCGGTGTCACCTGCACTGGAGCCAGGAAGCACCCCTCCACGTGAGCACCAGAGCCCCTGCAAAGGTGCCTCAGCCACCCTCAGGGGAGTGAAGTCCTGAGCTCCTCCAAATTTCTTAGTGAACTGCGTCTTGTGGCCATGAGGTAGGAACTCAAGCCAGTCAAAGCCCTGAGGGAGGCGTACTGGCGGGCCCACTGGCCAGCCACGGTCCTAGGATCTGATCTGTCACCAGAGGCTCACAGGTAAAAGCCTTCATCCCCGGCTGTGACTTTCCTGGGAAGTAGAGGAGCCTTCGGTGGCAGCACCTTCCCTGCAGACACTGGGCCTCGAGGAAGGCTCACAGGGGCGCAGTCCGCCCCCTCCGCTCCCCTGCTTCCTGCCACCAGGAGTGGACAGGCTCTGCTCTATCACAGCGCCCACCATCACTGCAGCCCAGGACAATGCCCTGCTCAGGGACCAAAACATCAGAAACTGTGACCCCGATGAACCTTTCTTCCTTCACGTTGGTGATGCCAGCACTGTGTCGCAGCACTGGGAAGTTGACAGGCGCACAGTTAACTAGAGACAGACCCATCCCTTGGCTGTCCTTGTCCTTTGTCTTTATTACCCTAGGTTTGCTGCACATAACGCTCAGGGCCCCTGCGAGATGCCAGGGTGCATCCGTCCTCCTCCATGCCCTTCCGTCCCCTCCTCCCCACCACCTCGTGGTCATCTGCCCACTGGCAGAAGGTCTGTCTCCTCTCCCACGCTATCTCTTACTTTACATTTATTCATACACTCAGAGTCTCCTGTAAGAGACATCAGTGTGTTCATAGCATAACAAGGAATAGATACTTCTGGACACCGAGATACAGAGAACTATGAAGCCATTCCACGGCTATACTCCCCACTGAAATCAGCGTGAGACCACATTCGCGGTTATCACTGGTGGAGAAGGCCTCTTCCTGTGAAATGAGCGTTTCCGGCAGTCCACGCGGGCCCGCCCCAGCTGCTCACCCGTAGGCCCCTGCGGTGGGTGGTGGTCTGAATCGCAGCCTTCCCTTCCGTCCCTTGAAGGAGCGGTCAGTTTTCTCATCTCTTGGCCTGCGGCAACACTAAGCAGAGCCAGATGGCCGCACATTCTAATCGTTGCAGCGGAGCAAAAGTACCGAGAGAGGGGCGCCTCAGACGTCAGCAGCGTGATCACCTATGCAAGATTAGAAGGTCACCGCCACGTATTTCATTTGTTCACCTTGCAGAAATGCAAAAGAAAATCGCCACTGAAGCGACAGCCAGGGAGCATTCCAGCTCTACCAGGATGCTCTGTCTGAAGACTTTGTGCTTTTAACTGTCGTGGTTAATTTAAACACAGCAGTTCTCCAGGTGGCTACCTGTGCCCACCTGTCGAAGTTCACCCCTGCAGGGAACCCCGAGATTGCACGACTGGAGTGGCACACGCAGCTCCCAAGCAGAGAAGGAAGGAAAGAGAGCGAGCTGTCAGGCTGGCACCTCAAAAGCAGCATCAAGGATGCCACAACAGTCTGGCTCAAGCTCCATCTAAAGGGCTCCAAGAACTGGAGAATTCCCGAGCCCAGGCCAGGGACTAGCTGCTTGAGACCATGCTGGTGGGCACTGGCTAGGACGAGGCCAAGCCCTGGCCACCGCGCTGCAGGAAAGCGCAGCACCAAATGAACAGAGATGCTGCTCTGACTTTCAGAGGAAGGGGAACCACATCGTGATGGCTTTCAGAGATCGTTGTGTTTCACACTAACGTGAGCTTAAGAAGAAAGCCTAAAATTATGTCAAAGTTCCGTACAATTACAAGTTATTTTGCAGTCATAAGCCCAGTCTTATTTTACTAGTATCTGAAATTTGTTATTCGTTATCTGAGGTTGACATATGCAAGAGAAGTGTGCTTGAAAGAATTGGATTCATAATAAAGGAGTTACACTGAGCTTATTAAAGAAAATGCCTTAAGTGTTATAATGTAAGCATTGCTGAACCTTGGCTATGAAGATACAATTGCTTTCCAGTCCTGTAGTCCTGACAACAAAAATGATAGAATGAATGGCACTGATAGAATTTTAAACTTCATTTAAAACACAAGCACCAACACATTCTTAAATCAAAGTTTCTCCATCACAAATAGAAAGCATTTCTCTCAAGTGCTACGTGAAGACTAAAGGTAGACTAAAAGCTAGACATGGAGACTTCGTAAAGATGATAGGAAGGAGTTCATTATTCTGAAGAATAAAAAAGAGGATAGCACCAACTAGGGCTTGAAAGTCTCTAGGCAGGCGTTTCTTGTAATGAATTCGCATTAGATTGTTCATCTCTGCTCATGGATGGGAGCCCGGCTGGCTCATCTCCAAGTGGTTAGCCGCATCTGGTGACGGCGCCTAAAACCTGGTGCTCCAGGTTTCTGTCTCAATTAGGGGAGTAGAGCTGGGCTTGACTCCAGCTCAGGGCCCTGACTCTTGCCCAGCCCGGACTCTTCTGCTCCCACAGCCTAACAAACTCCTGGAATGGCACAACTATGCTGGCTAGCGCTCATTTTAAGGAAGGGTCTACAGCATGCTCAGGGTCTCACTACCAGATCAGACTCACAGTGATCCACCTGCTCGCAGCCTCCCCTCCCAAGCACTGGGATTGCAGGGCACGCCACCACGCCCACCCTCCACTGCTGTTTCAGCATACCTTGGGACAGGGCCGACAGAGCAGGCTCCAGGGACTGAACCCCTGGCCCCTGCACCTGCTTGAAGGTGCTTTAATCTGCTAAGCTATTTGGCCGACACTTAAGATTTTGTGTTTTAAAAAGGAAACATGAAGAAAAATAATAAAAGCTTTATCTGTGGTTCAGTGTCACTAACACCAAACTTTAAGTATAAATTATACATTTTAATGGCTGGCAAAACACAATACAACCTAGGTTCTATTTTCCTCTTTAATTAGCAGCTCCCCAGTTGCAGCACTAAAAAAACCATGCCGACACTCTGCTGAGGGACAAACTGACCAGTAAAGTAAAAATGGTGTGGGGTGTGCGTGGCTGTGATTAAGTACACGCCCTGTCACAAATGGTGAGGAATTGCGTGGAAACACGCTGCGT
>PVJA010031119.1:0-25194 GCA_004027025.1 Myocastor coypus | reverse complement strand
CCTGTAATCCCAGCACTCGGGAGGCTGAGGCAGGAGGATTGGTGCAAGTTTGAGACCAGCCTGGGATACAAAAGTGAGCTCAAGGCCAGCCTGAACTGCATAGCGAGACCTTGTCTCAAAAAGACAAAAAATAAGTAAATAAATAAATAAATATTAAATTACAATTTTTTCTCTTATTTTTGCCTTTCTGGATTTTAAAAATATTTGTCTATAATTTAAATTGGCTCATAGAGAAATGTTCCTAGAATTAAGGACATGCTTCCAGCCAGGTTACCAGCTGACCTTATTGCTGTCAGATATGGTTATACAGGGCCAGGGATGTAGCTCAGCGGCTTAAGTGCCTATCACACAACCATAAGGTCCTGAGCTCAATCCCCTGGTACAAAAAAAAAAAAAAAAAAAAAAAAGATTTCACAAATGCAATACACTTTGTTGTCTGTGTACAATAACTCAGGAAGCTTGTATTAGTTAAGAATAATCTATTAATTATTATGATCTGGTTCTCAAGGATCACCGACAATTTGTTATGACAATTAGAAGGGGACTCCTTAGGCTTAAGGAAACTGTTGGATGGTATTAGTGACCCTTTCCACAGAGCACTGAGGAGGACACTTATAGTGATTGCCCAGTCTTCTGCCCTGGTTACAGTACATGGCAGGAAAGAAAACATGAAAGAGACCTAAGGATGTGGTGGCATAAGCCTGCAATCCTAGCCCTTGGGAGACTGAGGCAGGAGGCACTGCAAGTTCAAGGCCGATCTACACCACATAGTAAATTCCAGGCCACCCTGAATCACCTTTTTTGCGGTACTAGGGATTGAACTCAGGACCCTGTGCTTGCCAGGCAAGTGCTTATTCTACTGAGCTATCTCCCCGGCCCTCAAGGCCACCCTGAATGACATAGTACAACAATGTCTCAAAAAAAAAAAGAAAGAAAAAAAAAAGCAAATAAAGCAAACACTATAGAGGGATACAGCAGGGCTCTGGGATGATCCATGTCCTCTGGAAACAAAGACCCAGAGGCTTCAGCTAGGCACCATCTTATTTATCCCACACAGGAATAGGGGCAGGGAGCTTTACTGCATCAGCACAGAAGTAATGACTGAGTAGGCAATTTTAACATCATAAAGGAAACAGTTAAAATTCATCCCCAGGGCTAGGGAGATAGCTCAGTAGAATAAGTGCTTGCCTGGCAAGCACACGGTCCTGAGTTCAATACCTGGTACTGAAAAAAAAAAAAAAAATTCATCCCCACACCTTAGTGCTCCCTGCATTGTCCTCAGCAGACTTCATCCTGCTCTGTGAGCCTCATTTACCAAGAGGAAGTGAGATTTCTACATTTTAATACCAGCCCATTTGCTGGGGAGATAGCTCAGTGGCATAAGCACCTGCCTGGCGAGCACAAGGTTCTGAATTCAATCCCCACCCTAGTATTAAAACCAGCCCACAAGGCAAGAGCAATTCAACTTACTTATTTGTGGTTCCCAACAGGACAGGACTTTTCCTAGTGAATAAAGGTACAGCTATCTGGAAGTATTTTCTTCCAGCATTTGTTCCTAATGAAACTTGAGTAATTTCCATAGTCTTATGCGAGGCACACCCCAATAAACACTGCATATAATTGTGATATATTTACACTGGTCGTCATCAAAATTGTAAGTTTTCTGTGAATAAAACAGTAATAGTTGAAGGGCCAGGGATATAGTTCAGTGGCTTAAGTACCTACCTGGAAAGCACAAGGTCCTGCGTTTAATCCCCAGTACAAAAACAAAAAAGTCTATTATGGAAGGAACACCTCTGTCATGTATACTATTGATCAGGGGCAGTTTTCACGGCATAGGTCTGGTTTCAGACCCCCATTGCCACATCCTATCATTAATGGCAAATACAGACCCTCTAGAGCACATTTGGATTAAAAAAAATTTTATATATATTATGGCTGGCTCAGCCTGCCTGGGAGGTGGGGCTGGCACAACATGTGGTGCTGGGGAACGGAGCATGGCCCCCGAGGTTGCCTAAGCTCTCCTAAGCAGGCGCTTTATTTATTTATTTTTACTTATTTATTATTTTTATTCTTGTTTCAGAACCTTTGTTTGTCTATTCACTCATTTCTATGGCCGGCTCAGCCCACCCCAAGGTCAGGGCTGGCGCAGCATGTGGTGCCGGGGATCGAACCGCAGTCCCTGAAGCCGCCCAAGCTTCCCCAAGCAGGGGCTCCAGACCACTGAGCCATCCCGCCGGGCCCTAAGCAGGCGCTTTAGACCACTGAACCATCTTGCTGGCCCCTAGAGGACATTTTGAAAACTGGCTTTTGTCTATTACTGGGCTCCAGTTGGTGAAAAGGGGAAGGGACATTTATACAAATTTTCTGATAATACCTCCACTGTTCAAATTTGGAAAAACAAAAATCATATGGTTTTCTACTTGCATATACAATCCTTACCTTTTTTTTAAAGTATTTGGGACTGTTGAATGGAATCTTACCTCTCTTACATGTAGAGAATGCACACTGAGTCTTTGTGGGTCAACTGACACCTTAGTAAAGAGTCTTTACAAGTCATAGGTTGTAAGCCCTGGCTCTGGGTGCCTGTGAATCTTACAGTGCCATGGGCTGATACTCCTACTATTTGCCCATTGTAATCATTAATTGATCACTTTGTGCACTGAATGAGAAGGATGTTAGGATTTATTATTACAAGAGTTATCTTGCCGGGCGTGGTGGCACACGCCTGTAATCCCAGCACTCGGGAGGCTGAGGCAGGAGGATGGGTGCGAGTTCGAGACCAGTCTGGGCTACAAAAGTGAGCTCAAGGCCAGCCTGAACTGCATAGTGAAACCCTGTCTCAAAAAGACAAAAAAAAAAAAAAAAAGTTATCTCTTTGGTATTAATATCTAGTATCACTGTATCTTCTGTAACTCTCAATCCGTAGAAACTGCTCACTTTGTAGGCAATTGGACCAGAACTACAGACAGAACCTAGAATATATAAGATTGTATTGACACAAAACTAGAGATCACCATTCTGTAGATGGGAGATCAAACAGAAAGTCTACAGTTACCACAGGGCCTCGAGTAGCATTTTAATATTATTCAGTATTATATAATTTTTCTTCTTTCTTTCTTTCTTTCTTTCTTTCTTTCTTTCTTTCTTTCTTTCTTTCTTTCTTTCTTTCTTTCTTTCTTTCTTTCTTTCTTCTTTCTTTCTTTCTATTTGGCTGATGCAGGGTCTCAGTACACAGCTAGAACTCATGGTAATCCTCCTGCTTTCAATCTCCCCTTCACTGGGATTACAATTGTGTGTTATCATGCCCAGTCTCAGTGGTTCCCTCAGTATGCCCTGGGGGTGGGGCTGGTGCAGCATACTGCTGGGGATCGAACTGTGGTTCCTGTGTTTGCCTAAGCTTGCCTAAGCAGGTGCTTTAGTCAGCTGAGCTATCTCACTGGCCCTTACATAACTCCTTTTATGTCTAACCATATAGTCCCTGGGAATGTATTTTAAAAAGCACATATAGGATGCTGTGCATAGTAATGTGAGTACTGATTTAGAGGCATTGCGAGAAGTTTTATCTATGTCTCAGCAGATTAAAAATTTTGATAAACAAGGAGGCTCTCAGATTAGCTCAATGGTTTAAGTGCCTGCGCAGGCAATCCCAGTCAGGCACAGGGGATGGTGGATCGATCCTCAGATCAACCATTAAGGCCACCTAAGACAGTCAAAAAAAAAAAAAAAAAAAAAAAAAAAATCCGCCTCAACTTTAGGTCTGGCCAAATAGCTCATTGGATTAAAGTGCCTACAAGTGGGGCGGGGTGTCCAATCCCCAGGCCTGCCATGCTGGCCTCGCCCCCAGCTTGCGCTTAGACAGAAATTGAGGCTGGGCATGGTGGCGCATGCCTGTAATGCCAGCTCTTGGGAGGCTGTAAACAGGCAGATCACTACAAGTCCAATCTAGCAGTGAGACCCTGAACACCCTGTAGAACCTTCCCCAAAATTAAAAAAACAAAAACAAAACATTTTTTGATAAACAAATTCAAGACAAGGATAACTTTAGTGATATTTTTGACCAGCTTAATCCATGAAACTAAAGTCCTTTTAGATTTCATAGTAGCATCTTTTTCCCTGTGTGTGTGTGTCTTTTTGAGACAGGGTCTCCCTATGCAGTTCAGGATGTCCTTGAGCTCATTTTGTAGTCTAGGCTGGTCTCAAATTCCAAACGACCCTCCTGCCTCAACCTCCCAAGTGCTGGGATTACAGGTGTGCATCACCACAACATACTGGCTTAATTATATGAATGCATCTCTGTTTCATATTTTGCCACTGGAAAAGCCAAACCAGCCAATGCCTAGGTGCTCCTCAACCTGAAGTCATGCCGTTCAACTGCTGCAATTACAAAAACAAAAAGAGGGGAACTGTTGCAGATCAGGCTACGTGATAGGTTATGGGGGAGCCCTGACTACCTTACTTTAAGCCCAGCAGTCCTGAGGTTGATGTCATCTCACCTCAAGAACAGGGAGGTGCATGGAAGGCCACAGGCCCCCTGACTAAGGGTAAAATGCTGATGACTCAGCACTCCTGAAGCAAGCCAGCGTCTTTTAAGGACAGTTATCAAAACAGAGGCACCTGGGTAGAGAGAAAATCTAGTTCCTCATTAATTTATTTCTTATCTACTCGTTCTCTAAGGCTGTTGTTCCATGATGTATTTGCTGCTCCTCTGGGTTCTTGGTTGCTAATAAAAGTGTGTCAGCCTTGAGATTGTTATGCTTGTCCACTAGAGACAAGTTCCTCCGGGTCTTCCTTGTTCCTTAAATTTTGTCTTTTGCCTTTCTTTATTCCCCAAAGTTTCCCTCTCAGGTATCTAGGGATCTGATCAGCCCTGGGCAAGACAGAGTCTTACTAAATTGCCCAGGCTGGCCTTGAACTTGCAGTCCTCCTCTCTTAACTTCCCACAGAGCTGAGATTACCGGTGTGCTCCACCATATCCAGTGGAAAAGAACTTTTTATCTTCCGATAGAGGGTATTGAACTGAGCCTCTAAGCAGAACTACATCTCCACTGACCTTTCCCCCCTTTTGAGAGAGGATCACACTGCCTAGTTCAGACTGGCCTTGAACCTGCCATAGCTTTCTGAGTGCTGGAATGTGTCATCAGGACCAGCCAAAAGCACTTTGAAATAAAACATGTGCAAGGAAATAAAAGATAATGTGAAAAAAAAAAAAAAAGATAATGTGCCTCTGTAAAAATAAAATATGTAAACTACTATTTAAATAACAGCCAGGCGTGGTGGCTCACGCTTGTAATCCCAGCACTCGGGAGGCTGAGGCAGGAGGATTGGTGCGAGTTCGAGACCAGCCTGGGCTACAAAAGTGAGCTCAAGGCCAGACTGAACTGCATACTGAGACCCTGTCTCAAAAAGACAAAACAAAACAAAACAAAAAAAAATCAAAATTTTAAAAAATAAATAGCAAACTTTTTTTTTTATGTAGCAGGCAGTACCCTGAATTCTTTTCTTGCTTGTGTTATTTATTGATGCATGAAGACGTGCCCCCAAAATTTAGTACCTTAAAATAGCAAACACAGGGCCAGTGAGATAGCTCAGTGGTCTAAAGCACCTGCTTAGGCAAGTTTAGGCAACCACAGGGACCGCACTTTGATCCCTGGCACCACATGCTACGCCAGCCCCACCCCCAGGGCAGGCAGAGCCAGACTTAACATAAATAAATAAATAAATAAAGCTTAATAATTTTTAAAAAAGGAAAAAAATAACAAGTACACTGGGTATGGTGGTGCATGCCTTATAATCTCAGCATTTGGGAGGCTGAGGCAGGAGGATCACTGTGTGTTCAAGGTCAGCCCAGAACTACACAGTGCATTCAAGGCCAGTCTGAACTTCACTGTAAGATCATGTCTCAAAAAAACAAAACAAAGAGTATGTATTTATGTATGGATATATTCTGAGGCCGGGTCTCACCAAGTTGCTAAGTTACCCACGCTTAGCTTGACTTTGCTGTCCTGAGTGCTAGGAATGCAGGTATGCATCATCACTAATGCAAACTTTTACACCTTTTGCATTATGTGGTGGTGGTTGTTTTTGTTTTGTTTTTGCTAAAAACAAGGAAATAAATTCTTGCTGTCTTGCTGGGCATGGTGACACAAGCCTGTAATTTCAGCATTTCTGAGTCTGAGGTCGGAGGATCATCATGAGCTCCAGACCAGCTTGGGCTCCACAGTGAGACCTTACCTTAAAAGCAAAACAAAACAAAACAAAACGTGATTCTTGCTGTCCTGGTCTGGAGAATAAAGAAGCTGTGTTCAACTGGACTTAGAGGGTGAGAAAAACAAACTATTTTAGCATTCAGACTATTTGTATGTGTGTCCATTCATGCATAAAATAACTGAGATCTACAGCGCAGCAAGGTCATGGTACAGATTACTAGCAGTGCCCAGGCATGGAAAAGAGGTCTTGCAGGGCTGGGGTTGTAGTTCAGTGGGGTAGCGCTACACTGGGCTACTCAAGGCCCGCAGAAAACAGTATTTTCTGCAAACGAAGGAACCTTGTTCTTCACGTCTCATCCTCACCTATCCCCACTGCTCAGAATCAGTGCTATATGGATTTTGCAGTAAAGAAGACTAATCCTTCAAAAGCTTCTCTGGGCTCTACCTGAAGTTCCTCTCTCCTTTGTTCTGATCCAGGTCTGACTATGGGAGCGTTTTGTTCTGTTTGTTAAGGGGGGGGTGGGGTGTGGGGACAAAACGAAAAGATCTCACGTAGGCGATATCTGCCAGAAAGCGGTCAAACTTCTCAGCCATAATCAAAATGGAGCTGCCCAGCCACGCCCCAGTGGCTAAACATTGGGTGAAGGAAACCCTCTTTTTTCCAAAATGGAACAGGAGAGGGAAAGAAAATGTCCATCACACAGTGGCCCCGCCCCCACGGCCAGTTAACACCAATCATTAGCGTGTAAGGCGGGGATAAAGACACGGGCGGAGCCTGTTGTTGCCCCAGCAACAACCCAGGGAACCTAAGAGGAGCGCGGTCTCATACAAAGGTCCTGGGAGAGGCGTGAGCCAGACTTGGTCGGCGCCCGTGGAAAGAAGGACAGGTCAGGCCCATGAGCTACAATTCCCTTAGCTGCTTTCATCTCTCTAACGGTTAAAAGCACTGAGGTAAGAATAACGCATGCGCTGCACTTAGAGGCGGTGCTAAACCGGCCCAGCGTTCCAGATGCTGACTGCTTTTGGAGTTGGGAACCCGGCTGACGCGAGGGGGCAGGGCCGTACATTGTGGGCGGAGCCATAGTGCCTGGGGCGGGGCTTTCCCCGATTGCTGCGTAGATTTATTTTTAGGCGGGGCACAGTTGCGCGCCCGCTCCCTAGCCCAGGGTTCCCTCCCCCATTTCTCCCCTGCTTCCATGGAAGGCAGTTAGGCACTGTGGTTAAGACCGCAGCGTCAGTGGGCTGACGAAACTAGCTTGGAATCCTAGTACTGCATTTTACACGATGGGCCTCAGTTTCCCCATCTTTCAAATGCAAATAATAATACCTGTACCTCCTAGAGCTGAGATTATATTTTTCTCCTCCCAGGGCCATGGCTGAGGTGCACGTGATCGGGCAGATCATAGGGGCCACCGGTTTCTCTGAAAGTAGCCTCTTCTGCAAGTGGGGCATTCACACAGGTATTCCCCCGGCATAGTTCATCTTCGGGGCATGACACCAGCCGCCCTAGCTAGGGCTCCACACCCCTTCCTTGAATTCCTGACTCTGTCCCTGATGCTCACTTTCCATTGGCTGTCAGGATTCCTCTGGCCCAGACCACAGAGCTCTGTCTCTCTTCTTATCTCTTTTCCATCCGGCCTCTGGCGGCTCTGGCTCCTACCCTCTGCACGGACAGCTCCTAAGGGTAGAGGACTGTAGGCTAATCCCCTTCACACTGCATACTTCCAGTCCTCAAAACAATAGCCTTAACTCTGTTGTTGCGCTTGTACCGGTGCTCTTAGACGTGCCTCCTAGGGCCCTCCCCTATCTCAATTCTTTGATTAATAGTCACTGTTTGGCTAGGGAGATAGCTCAGCAGCACAAAAGCCTGCCTGGCAAGCACAAAGTTCTGAGTTTGATCTCCGGTACAACAGAAAAACAAGACAAAAAATTTAGTCTCCATTTTCTGCAGAGAACAAAGCTTCTAGCCCAGGTTTGCGGAAGAGAAGAGAGACATTTATAATTCTCTGTGTACTCCTTTGTAGCCGTCATCCAAGTCTGGTCACAAAGCCAAGGAGAGAGACCTTGGAAGTCTCATTTCCCAAGCCTCCACTTCTGAGGCTGAAGAGTGTAACGATGAGCGCCCTAAGCTACCAGGCCTGAGTTCAAATACTAACTTCCCTGCCCGTTAATCGGAGGCTTTGAACTTAACCTCCCAGAATTTCAGTTTCCTTGTCTGAAAACCATAGCAGCTGAAAGGTAACGCAGGATTGAGGTTAAGACCACAGATTTCCTATGTTGAAAATCAGTTGTTGCTTCCTATGTGACCTTCGACAGTTCTGTTGGCCTTGATTTCCCTGCCTGTACAGTGGGAATAATAATACCTTGTGTGTTTGTCATGAAGACTAAATGACTCTCAGCAGTATTAAGACTAGGGCCTGAATTAGAGTTCTCAGTGTTTGTCTGGTTCACAAAAGGCTTGGATGGAGACTTATCTGTAGAGGCCTGTGTGTTGTTGCCTGTCACAGATAAATGTCCATGAGACAGACGTGGTTGTTGTCATTATCCTTTCAGGCCTGGGCCCTTTCTGATTTTCCTGCAAAATGATGTAGCAGTCGATTTCTCTAGGAGATTGAGATCCTCCAGTTGAATGGATGAAAGGCAGGCTCTGGGGTCTGGCTCACGGACTGTGTGACCCCAGGGGATGCTGTCCCCTCTTGGAGTTCACAGTGCAAGAGAAGGGTAGGGGAAAGCAGATAAAGAAACAAGCCCAATGATTACAGATGATTCTAAGTATAAGGAGAAAATAAGTGGGATTTCTGATAAGGACTAATTTTAGAATAGCAGAGTCTGAGAGATCCCCTCTGTGAAGTAGCACTTGATCAGAGCCCTAAGGATTAAAAAAAATTTCAGGACTACCAGTGCAAAGGCCCTGAGGTACTAGAACATGAATGGGTCCAGTAAAGCTTCTGGGTAGTGATGCAGGGGAAGAACGATGGAAAATGAGCTCAGGGAGGTAGGCACAAGCCAGGGTACACAGGGCCTTGTGGGCCATGTTGGGAGGCCTGTAAACTGGGAGCAGCATGGGGATGAAGTGTCCTGGGGGCAGATTTAATGAATGCACTGATTAAAGTGCTTAGCATAGCATTTGTCATTCAGCACACAGTGTGTCCCTCATTTTAGAACCCCTTCCACCACCACCCCTTTTTTTCTTCTTTTTTGTCTTTTTGACACAGGGTCTCACTATGCAATATAGGCTGGCCTTGAGCTCACTTTATAGCCCAGGCTGGTCTGGAACTCACCATGATTCCTCCTGCCTCAGCCCACTGAGTGCTTCTGGACAGTAACCTTGGCCTCATCTGAATCCTAGCACAAGCCTTTAAATATGGGATGAGAGTAACAATAAAATGTTCCTAGGGGCTGGCGAGATGGCTCAGTGGTCTAAAGTGCCTGCTTAGGCAACTTCAGGGACCGCAGTTTGATTCTCCAGCACCATATGCTGTGCCAGCCCCACTCCTAGGGCAGGCTGAGCCAGCCATAATACTAAAAACAAAACAAAACAAAAAAATCTAAGGGTTGGGGAGATAGCTCCATGGCACAAGTGCCTGTGTGGCAAGTGCAAGGTCATGAGTTCGAACCAGTCCCGCAAAAAAAAAAAAAAGTTCCTGGAACTCAGTTAGAGCATGGGGCCCTGGGTTCCATCTCCAGCACCAAAACAAACAAAAATAACCAATAGCAGTGAAGACTTATCCCATAAACATTATGGATCTTCTCAAAATTATCAAATATGTTGTTTCAAGGCAGAGAAAAGTAACTTGCCCAGAGTGGCACAGGCAGAGGGTGCCAAGATTTGAACCCGTACACTTGGCCACCAAGCTCACCCTTTGGAACCTTCACTGCCATCCCGAGATGCTAGGGAGGAGCAGGCCTAGAGCCCACAGTGGCCTCCCCTTCCTAAAGGGAACCCACCCTGACTCTGTCCTCATTACAGGGGCAGCATGGAAACTCCTGTCGGGCGTGCAGGAGGGCCAGACACAGGTGGACACTCCCCAGGTAGGGGACATGGCCTACTGGTGCCACCCCATTGACCTGCACTTTGCTACCAAGGGTCTTCAAGGTAGGTACCAGGCCTGCCCGGGGTGGGGGGCGGGGAGCTAGGCTGGGAAGATGGGGTAGGGCAGCATGCAAAGCAGCTGGGGCTGGAAACACCGCTCCTGTCCTGTTCCCCGTATGTTGTGGGTCCCTTCTAGCCAAGCATCCCTGGAGAGGATGAGCTGAGTAAGGCCTGTGCCACGGAGTGAGATGGATCCATGCCCAGGGGTGGGTCAGGGTCAGGGTCAAGATGGGGGTAGGGGAAGTGGCCCACAAGTACAGGGACAACCAGGGTCTACGCTAAAGAGGAAGCTGGGAAAGGGTTTGTGAAGGTCAGGAGGCGCTGTAGGGAAGGAGGGAGAGAGTGGACCAGGGCTGGTTGCTGTGCCTTAAGAAGGGCTCCCCAGCTGGAGAGCTGAGTGCTTAAAGGGGAAGTGAGTATGTGGGGGAGGCCGAGTATCAGTTCTGGTAGAAAATGCAGCAGATTCCAGGAAGTAGCCTGGGTAGAGGTGCTGTGTATCCCAGCAGCCCCTGGTTCCTGCGTTCCTGCTGTCTTCACGGTCTCCATCCTGTAGGGGAGACAGTCCTATCTCCAGACACGGCCAGCCCAGAGTGGACAGATCTGGCAGGGGTGGTTGTGGCACCTATGGGAGCCCAGAAGAGGTGTCTGAGCCTGTTTGGAGGTTGGGAGGGCCTCCTGGGGAGGAAGCAGTGAGCCTGGTGTAAGGGGCCAGGAGGAGCTAAAGGGGGAGCGGGTAGGGGTGGGGTGATCAGACAGGAGTGGGGGTGGGGACAGAAGAGACTTGTTGCAGGCGGGATTCTGTGTGTGGAAGGCTCACAGAGGAAAGTGAACCCAGACATCTGTGGGGGCAATGGGTGAGCACAGGATGGTGGGGACAGGCTGTGTGGGCCTTCCTGCCATACCCAAGGCCCTGGGAGCCACAGTAGGCCATGGCTTAGTCTGATTGCACTTCTCGGGGCCAGGGAGATAGCTCTGTGGCACAAGTGCCTGCGTGCAAAGTCCAAGGTTGTGAGTTGGAACCCCGGTCCCGCAAAAAAGAAGAAAAAAAAATTCACTTCTCAAAGCTCTTTCTGGTTACCACGTGGAATGGTGGGCTGGTGAGGCAGAGAACTCTGTCCTTACTGTTTGTCAGGTCCCTAGCCTCCCAGTGCTGCTACCATCCCTGCACCCTTGTTTCTCAGCCCCCCCATTCTGTATCCATGAGGAAATCTTGGCAACTCTCCCTGAGACAATTTTTTGTACCAGGAATTGAACTTAGGACCTTGCACTTACCAGGCAGGCACTATGCTCCTGGGCTATATTCCTTGCCCTTGGGTTTATTTATTTATTTATTTGCCAACTGGCCTGGCATGTAGCACTGGGGATCAAACCCTGGCCTCCCTGCATCTGCCTAAGTTTGCCTAAGCAGTTGCTTTAGACGGCTGAGGTATCTTGTCCCCTGGGTTTGTTTTTTGAGACAGGGTCTCACCATGTAGCTCAGGGTGGCCTTAAACTCATTATGGAGCCCAGGCTGGTCTCCTGCCTCAGCCTCCAAGTGCTGGGATCACAGGTGTACGCCACTACACCTGGTGCTCTCCCTGTGAGATTTACCTTCCCTTCTATTTCTGCCCAGCACCTGGTCTGCCCTCTTCCTCTCCTTCCTGGATTACTCAGCAGTGTCATGACTGTGTGCCCAGCCCCAGAGCCTGGCACCTGTGCCCCACAGGCAGCCAGCAGGGCTTTGGGTGCGTCCGAGTTAGGACACATCTTCCCTCTGCTCAGAACCTTTCAGTGATTCCTGTCTCATTGAGGGTAAAAGACAGAATCTCACCAAGTACATGGCTGTCATTTTGTTTTTTTGAGACAGGGTCTCACCGTGTAGTCCAGGCTGGCCTCGAACTGGCAGCCATCTTCTACTCCAGTGCTGGTATTATAGACCTGTGCCACCACACCCGGCCTAGTTGTTACTGTTCTTCTCTTCCTTTGATCCAGCCATGCCAGAGCTTGGGTTTCTTCTTCCCTAAGTGCTCACACAGCCCACTCCCTTCACTCCTTTAAATATCTGTTTAAGTTACCTTCTTAAAGCATATTTAAAAAAAAAAAAAAAAAAAAAGTCACCTTCTTAGTGAAGCTTTTTCAGTCCCTTCCTTTCTCAAACCACACCCCCACCCCCAACCTACCCAGCTTTATTTTTCTCCAGAGCAGTTATCACCATCTGACATACCCTGTAATTTGCCTATTTACTATGTTCGTTGTCTAGGATGTCAGCCTCACAGGGCAGGAATTTTTGTCTGCTGTGCTCTCCATTATGTCCCTAGGTCCTAGAACAGGGCCTAGCACAAAGGAGGGGCCCAGAACAGAGGCTGTCCACATTCTGAGGACATTGGCAAGCCAATAGAAGGGGAGAAAAGAGGCTTTTGAGCTAGGTATGATAGCTCTCCTCTGTAATCCCAGGACTCCTGAAGGCTGAGTCGAGAGGATCGAAAGCTTGAGCCTAGCCTGAGTGACCCAGTGAGACCCTGTTTCAAAATAAAAAAAGTAGATGGGGCCGGTGAGATAGCTTAGTGGACTAAAGCTCCTGCTTAGGCAAGCGTAGGCAAGCGCAGGGACCACACTCCGATCCCCAGTACCATATGCTGTGCCAGCCCTGGGGAACACATGCTATCTTAGTCCTGAAGAAGCTGAAAGCAGGAGGATCACCACGAGTCTGAGCTGTGTAGTGAGACCCTGCAACAACCAACTACATTTTAAAAACAACAATAATTATTAGAAATTAGAAAGGGCCAGGGATGTAACTCCATGTACAGGCCCTGGGTTCTGTCCCCAATACTGGGAGAGGGAAAAAAAGCTCCTCTGGCTGCCGAGTGGAGGTAGATGGGACGGGAGAAGAAAGAAGGCCCTAAGTCCTAGGAGGACAACGCAGGGCAGCGAGGAAGGGCAGACTGCATAGAGCAGAAGCTGAAGGTGCCGATCTGGAGACCAGAGGAACGGCAGGCAGGCCTGTCTGGCAGGGACGCTGAGAAGCAGACCACAATAGGAAGCCAGCAGAAGCCAGATGCAGGGCCTCGATTATTGAGAATGGCACTGGGGCCCCTTGGATGGCTTCTTAGCAAGGGAGGATGATGGCTGTGACAGATCCCCCATGCTGCTATATAGGATGGAATGGGACAGGCACCCAGAGGAGGCTGGGAAGGAGCCCCAGGGAAAAGGACGAGGCCAGGCTCTCCACTGGGGACCAGTGAGGTAGGAACCCAGGAGCAGGAGCTGGGCCCCGACATTCCTCCTTTCTCCTGCACCCTGTCCTGCAGGTTGGCCTCGGCTCCATCTCCAGGTGTGGTCCCAGGACAGCTTTGGCCGTTGCCAGCTCGCCGGCTACGGCTTTTGTCATGTGCCCAGCAGCCCAGGCACCCACCAGCTGGACTGCGCCACATGGCGGCCACTGGGCAGCTGGCGGGAGCAGCTGGCCAGGGCCTTCGTTGGTGGTGGGCCACAGCTGCTGCAGGCCGACACCATCTACAGCGGGGCGGACCGCTATCGCCTGCACACCGCCTCGGGTGGCACTGTGCGCCTCGAGCTCAGCCTGCTGCTGCGTCACTTTGACCGCTATGGCGTTGAGTGCTGAGGGATCTGGCCTCCGTTGGCCATCACCACAACCCTGGCCATGCGTTGAGGGCGGGATGGCATAGCAGTCAGGATCCTGGGCCCTGGACATGGTCAGACCCGATCCCAGCCAGGCGGGCACAGCCCTGCGTAGGTCCTTGCAAGGACCTCAAGCTCAGTAATGCCCGTGGAGCCCCAGTTCCCCATGTGTCACATGGAGTAGTAAGTGAGGGTCACAGGAGGGGAGGAAAATGCTGATTAGCATTGGAGGTGCTGAATAAAAGCAAGTGATTCTCACGTGTGTGGCACCTTCCTGGGGTTCATCTTCAGATGACCTCTTCGCCCTCCGCTCACTCATACCGTGCCTGCTCAGGGCCCGTCTTCTGCCGTCCCTCTGCCCTTGTCCCTCACTCGCCGTTCTGGGTGCCCTTCCTCTAAGACTCCTCTCCCGTGTCCCCGTTCTCGGATGTTGCCCTCCCACCAGATCTTCATTTTCACGGTGACCCCACACTCAAAGCCCCAGTCTGTCTCTGTCACCCGCTTTGGTAGCTCTCAGCCGCCAGGAGGCAGCACCCTGTCCGTGGGGCGGAGCCGGGGTGCCTGCCCCCTCCCGGCTGCGCTGAAGGGACCCCCCTCGGAGCCCGCCCACGCGAGATGAGGACCGTGGCCCCCCCATGCCCTCCCCCTGGGGCTGCTCCCGCCCCGCTCGCGCTTCCTGGGTGGGGCCGGGCGGCTTCAAAACCCCCCGCCGCCCAGCCGGTCCCCGCCGCCGCCCTTCGCGCCCCTGGCCGTCCCCCTCCCTCCTCCCGCCGCGGATCCACCAGACCGCGAGGCCCCGGCCGGGGCAGGGGGACGCCCCCTCCGGGGCACCCCCGGCTCTGAGCAGCCCGCCGGGCCGGCCTCCTCCCGGAGCGGAGGAGAGAGCCTCGAGGACGCCCGAGGCCCCAGAGTCTGCGACGCGCCGCCGCCGCCGCCGCTGCCGCCGCCAACGCCGCTGCGGGGAGGAAGGGAGGAGGAGCGGGAGGAGGGACGAGCTGGTTGGGAGAAGAGGAAAAAAGTTTTGAGACTTTTCCGCTGCCGCCGAGAGCCGAAGACGCGGGGACCGCTTGGCACGGCGCTGGCCCTCGAGGAGGCAGGACCTGCGGACTCCAGACCGCCCCCCTCACCGTGAGCCTCTGACGCAGGCCACCCCCGACACAACGCCTCCCTGGCGTCCCCATTTCGGACCAGCACTTAGGCGCCGCAAACCCCGCCTCCCGCAAAGACTTCACCCTAGACCCGGGGCGCACCCCCCTGCACGCCACCCTCCCTCCCTTGCCCAGAGCCCCCGCGCAACCTAGGACCCTCTCTCATCCGGGCGACGGATCTCTCCCAGACCTGCCACAGCTCCCCAACTCAAGACCACCCACCTTCTGGTACCAGATCTTACCCACCTTGGCTTTTTCCGTGGGCTACTGAGATACGCGGTGACCGAGCCTCCCAAAGACCCTTGCTTCGTTCTCCCCGAAGAACTCAGTTTTCCCCCGAGACCCTCCTACCTTTCCCCGGGAGACCCCCAGCCCCAGCAGGGGCGGGGCCTCCCCATCCTACCTCTGCCCGGTTCGCGCTCTCGGCAGTGCCGGGGGTCGCCGCCTCCCCCATGCCGCCCTCTCGGCTGCGGCTGCTGCCGCTTCTGCTACCGCTACTGTGGCTACTGGTGCTGACGCCCGGCCGGCCAGCCTTGGGACTGTCCACCTGCAAGACCATCGATATGGAGCTGGTGAAGCGGAAGCGCATCGAGGCCATCCGCGGTCAGATCCTGTCCAAATTACGGCTCGCCAGTCCCCCAAGCCAGGGGGAGGTGCCGCCCGGCCCGCTGCCCGAGGCCGTGCTCGCCCTGTACAACAGCACCCGAGACCGTGTGGCCGGGGAGAGCGCCGAACCAGAGCCCGAACCGGAGCCGGACTACTATGCCAAGGAGGTCACCCGCGTGCTAATGGTGGAGAGCAACCACAGTGAGCTCCGAGGGGCCTGGGAGCAGGGAGGGGGCCCCCAGGGGGCGCCGGAGTGCAGGGGTCAGGGGAAGGAAATTAAGGGCCAGGCCGAGGAAACCGGCCTGAGGAAGGGGACCCCCGAGGGTTCCGAGAACGTGTGTTGGAGGGCTGGTGGCCCAAAAAGGATGGCGCTGAATACTCACCCCCCCACACACACACCAAGCTGTCTTATTTTAGGAGGAATGAGCGAGTGAGGTGGACTACTGCCTACAGCAAGAAGGCAACAGGGTCTTGCGGGTCATGGGGAAGAGTCCTCTGGAAGGACAGAAGCAATGTGGGAGGGCGCGTAGCAAGAGGCTCCCTCCTTCAGTCCGCGCTAGAATGCGGGGATCACTTTTCCAGAGAGGGGAGCTAGTTTGGGAATAATGAAGACCCAAGCGTTTGGGAAGGGAGAGGCAATGGAAAACTGACCCAGAGCTCGGGAGTCGAGGTTAGAAAAACTAGGTGAAGCGAACCCCAGAAGTGCCAGGAGAAGTGCAGGAGACTCACTTCCAGAGAGCGCCGGGGCCACGCGGGAGGGGGGCTTCGTGGAGACAGTGACTGTGGCTGTGGTGTGCTCAATGCCGGGGAAGAGGGAGGCCAGGTACTGGGAGGAGGAAGGTAGCGGAAGAAGAGCGGAGAGCGAGCGAAGAGGACATCGGTAAACCAGGATGCCCCAGAGATGGCATGGGGGCGAGACAGCGCGGAGCTCCGCGGAGGAAGCGAGCCCTCAGGAAATCTAGAATACTGGGTCAGGGGACGGGCGTTTCCGAAAGGAGAGACAGGCGTGGGAAACGTAGACCCGCGACAGAGCGACAGACACACGCTGTCCGCTCTCCGCAGCACGCGGCGGGAGAGTTGAGTAACCTTGCCCTGGGCGGGGGGCAACGCTGCCAGGCGGAGGTGAGAAAACCGAGCCGGGAAGGGTGAGAAAGGCCCACGTGGGTGCCATGCGCCGGGGTAGGGGTGCCCAAGCCTGGCTTCCAGAGGGGTCAGGCGGACCGGTTAGAACTGAACGCTAGCCGTCTGAACCTTGAAGTCCCAGCTCCTCTTGGGGAAGCTGGGGAAACCCCAGCGTCCGGCGGGCCGCGCCCTCCTCCCTTCCCTTTCCTTCTCTTGCCCCAGGGGGCGGGGATCGCGCGGGGCCTGGGGCGAGACAAGGCAGGTCTGGTCCCCGCCCTCGTGGCTGCGTCCTCCCGCCCTTCTCACCCCAGAAACGGGCGGGGCTCCTCCTGGGTCCGCCCCGTCTGCGCCCACGCGAGGGCCCAGGCGGGACCCAGGCGTCCTGCGGGGCCTGTCGCCTCCGGTAGCAGCACCCGGTTTTCAGTTTCTCCCTTGGGCAGTGGGCTTTCGGCTTCACCCATTCAAGCTCTCTGTTTTGTGGCCGGACGATGCCCCCTCCTCACCCCTTTCTCAGTGTGGCGTTCTTTCTGTACCGGGAGAAGAAGGCTTTTTTCTCTCCAGAGACTGACTTCTCCCTTAAACCCTCACGTGTTTAATACTCCATGTACCTCTTCTCCCGTCTTTTCCTTCTCCTTTTTTTCTTGTGCACCTCCTGCGTCTCTCTGTGTATAAATCACCTAGTATTTGTCTCTCCCTTCTCTTCTTTATCCCTTTTTCTTCTCCACAGCCCACTCCCAGGCTCTGTCCTTTCTCTTCCCTATCTGCCGTTCCTCTCTATTGGGCCCTGCCTGTCCCTTGGGGTTCACTGCGCAAGGGTTGCACCAAGAAAGGGCCGGGGTCGAGGGGGAGGTGCGGGCTACGGACCACGGGAAGGGGCTTCCTTTTTCCTACCTCCGCTTTTTTGTGCCGACTTGTGTCCCATCATCCCGTAGCAAACCCAGGGGAATTGTTTCAGGTGATTGAGGAATTCGCAACCTGCCCTTTATTCCCAGCTGTAAACTTCGCCTAGACTACACGACACTTCTTCGCCCCCACTGCCTCCGCAGTCATTCTGACCTCGGACCTACTTAACTTTCTCTAGCTGGCTGGGGAAAGGGAGTTAAGGGAGGAAGCAATTAATAACGATCATCATAATAATATCACACTGGCAAGAAGGTAGCATAGTTCAGTTGTTAAGAGCAGTCTCTGGAACGAGACTGCTTCATCCTGCTCTGTCACTTCCTAGCTATTTGACGTTGGGGCAAATACTAATCTGTTAAGTGGACAGACTAATGCCTACCTCCTGACTTTGTGAGGTTTCAGTGTCTTCATCTTTGTAAGGTATTTTCAACAGCATCTGGCAAGTGACACAGTTTTAACAGAGACGCTGTGACTGTATCTTGTGCCTTGTGTGCACCGGACTCTCATCCATTTGCTCCTGGAATTGGGCATTGGGAAGTATCTTATAGCTGATCTATGACTCAGCCAGAGGAATTCACTTGCTACACATCACCAGTGTTTCAGTTCAGAAAGCCTGCGTTGGATCAGGCAGCTTGATGTTATTGCTGTTTTTCAAAGAATAACAGGAAACTGAGGTACAGAGAAGGGATGTGAACTGCCCCAGGTCACGAAGCCGAGATGCAGCATAAAGCCCTTGACCCTTACTCTGCGATTTAGTTTGCATTTCGGGCTGCAAGTCTTAAACCCAAAGGAAGCCTGAGCAAATGCAGCAGCTCCCCTCAGGGGTACTTGCTTGCAGATGTACACTTGATCAAAGGTAGTTCAGGGGAGAGAGGGTAGCATGACTGGCCATATGGAGGAGGAAGCAAACCTAGAGGGGGTGCAGAGCTAAAAAAAAAAATTTGAGTGGAACTCCAGCCCAGAGCTTGAGGGGTAGACTTGGGGTAGACCTGCTCCCCAGTGCCAACCCGCTGATACACTCTCTTGCTCTTCCCAACTAGACATCTATAAGAGCATTGAGACTACTGCACACAGTGTCTATATGTTCTTCAACACGTCAGAGCTCCGAGAAGCTGTGCCTGATCCTCTGCTGCTGTCCCGGGCAGAGCTGCGTATGCAGAGACTCAAGTTAAGTGTGGAGCAACACGTGGAACTGTACCAAGTAAGGCCATGAGCCTCAGCGGTGGGACGCGGGCCACAAGGGCTGAGTTGTGGCCAGGTGGGCTGGTCAGAAGGTTGCAGGCTGCAAGGTTTATGCGATTAGTCTCTGAAGCACTGAGGAGCACAAGCTACAGAAGCCTAAGGGTCTTTAAAATGTTTAAGCTCTTGAAGGGAGATCTTAGAAGTTGCACTCTTTTAAGAATGGAGGACAGGTTGGGAATATAGTCTAGTGGTAGATCACTTAGATCACTTATCTAGCATGTGTGGAGCCTTGGGTTCCATCCCCCATACCAGAGACAGAGAAAGAAAGAAATGTAGTACTGTTCCAGAGTTGGAATCTCTAGAAAGGCTAGGACACACTAGAACCATATAGTAACATTTCCAGAAAGTTCTTACAGAGGACTGTACTACTCTAAAAAAAAAAAAAAAAAAAAAAAAAAAAAAAAAAAAAAAAAAAAAAAAAAAAAAAAAAAAAAAAAAAAAAAAAAAAAAAAAAAAAAAAAAAAAAAAAAAAAAAAAAAAAAAAAAAAAAAAAAAAAGGCACCAACACCCTTAAGGCCTCCAAGAGGGCTGGAGTCTGTAGAACATTCTACAATCTAGAATTCAAGTCGCATGGAACCTCCTTGAAATCTAGGCAGTGCTCTGTAAGCTGTAGCCTCTCATGTATAATATACAGCCCCAGGGATTGTTCCACACAGCATGAGGGACAATGTCTATCAGATCTTGGTTTGTAGATGGAGTTAGGGAATGACTTTTAACATAAACCCTGAGAAATTTGACTCTGAATTCAGGGTGTCAAAGTTGCTGAACCATATGCGCAGCCCCCAGCATGTTAGAGACAGCTAACATGTCTTATGGGTTGTCCAACCTGCAGGGGGCCTAGCATTCTATCAGGAGGAGACAGGCCTTGGGAGGGAAAGGTGGCTGAAGTGCCACAGAGTGTCATAGGCAAAGGATGAGGTGTCCCTAGTTGCCTTGACCCCAGCAGGGCACTCTCTCTTCTCCAGACGTGCTCCGTGCAAGGGTGGGACTCGCAAGGTCCCATAGAGTGATGTCTGGAAGGCTAGTATCTGGGGACTGTCTGGATGCCTGTTTGGGGGAGCAGATACAATGGGAGTGTAGCTAGCGTATGTGAGTGTGGGATGTCACGGTGGCGCCTCCTCCGTCTTTCGTCCCATTTGAAATCCTCCAGAGATACAGCAACAATTCCTGGCGCTACCTCAGCAACCGGCTCCTGACCCCTAGCGATACACCAGAGTGGTTGTCCTTTGATGTCACTGGAGTTGTGCGACAGTGGCTGAGCCAAGGAGGTGAGGTTTGCTGCCCCATCTGTTTCTCGGTGGTCATTAGCTCTGTTGCTTGTCCTGGGGTGGTCACGCCTAACACCCCCCATTCAATGTTTGAGGCCAAAGAGCTGAGCTTGGTCCTCTTCCCTGATGACGCGTACACCAGAGTGATTAACTGATGACCCTGTGAATGATTTCGTCCATTTCTTGAGCTCTTCTCTCTGCCCTGCCCTGTGCTGGGTGATGCTGGGGACCCAAGAGTGACCAGAACAACCTCGCCCTTGCCCTTGTGGAGCTCAGGGTTTCTTGGGTGGATGGATCAGGCACAGAGTGGCAGGGCTGGGATGATGGGAAGACCACAGGGGCTATCTGACAAATAGCCTTGACTCACAGAGGGCTTCCTGGGGGAGGGGATGTCTCAGCTGATGTTTGAGGAATGACAGAGCCAGGTAGGAAAAGCAATCAAGACAGGAGCATTTGTGCAGAGGCCTTGAGGCCAGGGAGAACCTGGCACATTTGGTGTGTCTGGGAGAGGCCACAGTGCCCACATATTACCTCCTTCACACCTTCTCAGTCAGTAAATGCCAAACGGTTTCTGCTTGTGCCTGGCTCTGTGCCCGGGTGGTGCAAGGGATACAGTGGTAAGCAAGGCCATCTTGGGTCCTGTCCTCACAGGGCCCACAGTCTCTGTTGGACACCTAAGATGTCTTGACAAAGCCTTACCAAGGAGTAACACCCCGGAATGATCAAGACTGGAAGGAGGAGGCAGAGATGGGGATTGGTGGGCATGAGAAATGAAGTGCGGGTGGTTGCATGGAGACTCCTGGGATGTGTTGTAGTTTGACTAGATGAAGAGACGAGGGAGCAGGTAAGTGCTAGAAGGGGCGTCCTAGGTCATGGGACAAAGGCCTGGATCTTGTTTGTCTTGATCCATGCAGTCTCAAGTACTAGTGAAAAATGTGGTGCAGTATAGAAGCTCAGACGATGTCATTTGTCTATTCATTTGGAACACACATTACACCTGTGCTGTGCAGAGTGCCCAGGCTCAGACTTACAGCCTGATCTTTTGACACCTGTGTGATGTTGTGTGATGTTGGAGAAGTCACTTCTCCTCTGTGTGCCTCAGCTTCCTTGTCTGTAAAATAGGGAGTCTGAGGATTAAAGAAGGTGATGCACGTGGAACTCGGCGTGGCACCTGGCACCTTGTTGGTGTGACTGTGGGCCAGGCCCGAGGAGACACAACAAAAATAAGGATCCCGAGCCCGGTGCATTCCAGCTTTCTATTGAGAACATTGAGAGAAATAAATAGCCAAATACGAATGTCAGAGAGGGTGTGTTTGTGCTCTGGAGAAAGCACAGCAATGTCATAGTGCAGGAGGACGTATGTATGTTCTGGAGGCCTCCCTGAGGAGGCAATCTTTGGGCTGAGACCTCAAGGAAGAGGAGGAGCTGGCAACACGAAGGACTGCAGCCAGAGTGCTTCAGTTAAAGGGCAGAGAGGGGTGAGCAGGAGGAGCCTCTGGGCTTTTCTCCTTCCTGCCCCAGCCCCAGCCCCTAGTGGCTGTGAGCCACCCTCAGTCTGGCTTCCCTGTGTCCCCTCCCACAGAGGAATTAGAGGGCTTTCGCTTCAGCGCTCACTGCTCCTGTGACAGCAAAGATAACACACTCCGCGTGGAAATCAACGGTGAGGCCAAATTCCCTGGCCAGCCCCATGGCCAGGAGTGATTGATTGATTTTGTGTGTGTGTGTGTGTGTGTGTGTGTGTATGAGAGAGAGCGAGAATCTCATTTGTTCCCTGCTCACTGACCTTTCCTTCTGAGAATCTCTGTATGTCCTCTACCCTGACTCCTGATACCTAAGCAGGGATCGGTCCCAAACGTCGGGGTGACCTGGCCGCCATTCATGGCATGAACCGGCCTTTCCTGCTCCTCATGGCCACCCCACTGGAGAGGGCCCAGCACCTGCACAGCTCCCGCCACCGCCGGGCCCTGGACACCAACTACTGCTTCAGGTAAGCTTTGCAGCCTTTCACAGAGGACTTGCAGCCAGGGGGCTTGACTGCAGTCCACTGACCAGGCAGCCCGGGGTGGACACAGCTTTGTGGCTGAGGCTGGGCCTGGGCTGTGCATCTCTTTCAGTCTGGAAGCTTTGGGGAGAAGGTCCTAGATTGCTGGGATGTGGGCAGTGGGTATCCTGTAATGTGGAGATTGGGCTGTTATCTTGCTAGTCTTGGAATCTGAGACTTGGAATGTTAAGGGCCACCAGTTGGAGTTCAGTGTTGGAAGATTGCTTTGTTGGCTTCTTCCCTTGTTGGCATTTGGGGTTCTAGAATGTTAGGATTCCACAGAGCTTTGGGTTTTGTTTTGGCATTGCTGGTAATGGAACCCATGATCTTATGTGTGTTAGGCAAGTACTTACCATGGAGATAGGTGTCTCAGCCCCACTGGGATTCTATCAGCCTTTTTTTTTTTTGGAACTGGGGATTGAACTCATGCCCTTGCGCTTTCTAGGCAAGCGCTTAGTCTACTGAGCTATCTTCTCTGCCCTCCTCCTTCCCTCCCCTCGGATTCCTTTTTTTTTAAATTTTTAATTTATTTTATTTTATTTTTTTGTCTTTTTGAGACAGGGTCTCACTGTGCAGTTCAGGCTGGCTTTGAGCTCACTTTTGTAGCCCAGGCTGGTCTCAAACTCTCAGCGATCCTCCTGCCTCAGCCTCTCAAGTGCTGGGATTACAGGCGTGCACCACCACGCCCGGCTCCCCTCGGATTCTACAATGTAAGAATTTTGGGAATCTCATTGATAGCTGAGGCAGCCAGGTACTTAGACACTGTTTCTGCCTTGCAAAGGGTTGGGGGAGTAGTGTTAAAGATTGGAATTAGAGTTCAGGACTCAAGCAAAGCTGGAATGTTGAGGTCCCAGGATTGGGGAATTCAGAATTGGGAGAGTGCTGACACCGGCTTCCCACACCATCAGCAGAGTGCAGTCTCTAGTTTTGGCAGATGAGAGGCCTGTGTGCTGGACTCAAAGGTGGAGTCCTGTGTTCAAATATTAGTATGCACAGATGCTGGGGGGGGGGAGGCGAGGATATTAGTATCCTAGATGATGGGAGATCGGTGTTGGAATGTTAGGATTTTGGAATGTTTGGGTCTGGGAAGTTGGCATGTTAGACTGAGTGATGGACTCAGAACTGTGGAATGTTGGAATGTAATACTGAAATATAGGAATTCAAGAATGCCATGACTGCTGGGTATGGTAGTGCACACTTGTAATCCCAGAACCCAGTAGGCTGAGGCAGGAAGATTGCTACAATTTTAAGGCCAGCCTGAATTACATAGTGAGAGCCTGTTTGAAAAAAAAAAAAGACCTGGGCGTGGTGGTACATGCCTGTAATCCCAGCACTTGGGAGGCTGAGGCAGGAAGATCGATGTAATTTTGAGAACAGCCTGAACTGTGTAGCGAGACCCTGTCTGAAAAAGACAAAAAAACAAAAAACAACAACAACAACAACAACAAAACAAGATCCTTGGGAGTTGGAAGATAGGAATTTTAGAAAGTTGGAAATTCTGGTAGACTGTTAGAATCTTTTTATTTTTCAGAATGTTAGAATTTTAAGCTAAAGGTGCAGTGCTGAACTAGAAAGTTGAAATTCAGAGCCAGAATGTTGAGAAATTAGAATGATAAGCTGACTTTGTCTCTCCCCTGCTTAAAATATCTCGGTAGTGTCTCTGGGCTTTGATTTATGCTACTGTCCTCCTGGACAGTCTGTCCTGCTTCCTGAATCCTCACCACCCTCACCCTAGAAATCTCTGCAAACTCCCAGATTATAGTCTGGAGCACCAGAGGCTTGCAGAGAGAGAGGCAGCCCGCCTGCCCCACGAGCCTTTCCAGGGGGAACACAGCGTCATCCTGGAAATCTGTTCTAAACAGCAAACTTGAATCTGATCAGAACTTAAATTCCAAGTTCCCTGCAGTAGTGGGACAGTGGAACGTAATCAACCACACCACAGTGACATAGTCAGCAAGATCCAGAGGATGGGAAGCCTGACCCAGTTTCTGCAACAAATACACGCGAAGCGGGGGCATACAGAGAGTTGCCTCTGTAGTTGTGTAGGTTTTTTAAAGGAGTCCTGAGAGCCATATTAACCAATAGCAATATGTAGGCCTTAACTGGGTTTTTATTTACATGGGTTAAAAAAAAATATGTCAGTCACGTCTTAGTTACTTTTCTCGTTGCTGGGACAAGTACCCCGCACACAAGCTTAGGGAAGGAAACGTTTATTTAGCTCACAGTTAATGGAGGTTTCACTTAAAGCAACTGGATTACATAGCAAGACCACGAGACTCTACGCCGCTGTGTCCAGGATGATTCCCTCCGTACCTCGGATAGCCGCCTGGGGGTGGGGGATCCCTCTAGACAGCGCGTGCTGTCAGTTTAGTGGTTCTCCCCTCTTTTGGCCATGCCCCTCAAGCTCCGCCCTAGTCCTTTGGCCCCGCCCCTCAAGCAGCACACTTAACAGCCTCATGATTTACACTTTGGGGGGACAACCAGATACAAATCTTAACGCCCACCTACTCTGAGCCGCAGAAATTCCGAGCTCTATAGTAAGGTTCTGTCTCAAACACCAACCAAACAGAAAACAAAAATGTTTTTAAGACACTTGGGAAATTGCAAAAAATGAGTAGATGAATATATATTTGATGATAAGGAATCATTATTAGGGCCAGGGAGATAGCTCAGTTGACTGAGCACCTGCTTAGGCAAGCATAGATAGGGACTGGGGTTTGATTCCTGGCACCACATGCAGCGCAGGCCCCACCGAGACCGAGTGTGGAGTGTGGTTGCACATGCTGGTAATCCCGACCCTGGGGAGGCTGGAAACAGAGAGATCACTGAGTCCAAGCTGCATAATGTATCAAATACATAAGAAAGAAAAAAAAGAATCATTGTTAATTTTTACATGTGGTAGTGGTTGTTGCTTGCTATTATTATTATTATTATTATTATTATTATT
>PVJA010031118.1:0-25184 GCA_004027025.1 Myocastor coypus | reverse complement strand
TCTCTCTCTCTCTCTCTCTCTCTCTCTCTCTCTCTCTCTCTCTCTCTCTCTCTCTCTCTTTAATGAGAATAAAAATAATTTAAGAGATTAGAAATAATACCAAACTTCACTAAACAAGACAATAGGAATTCAACCACAGTTGTTATTCTGTGTGCTGTTGTCTTCAGATAAGTTGTTCAGGTTATCAGACATAAGCATGCAAAATTGATCAAAAGATAAAATCAGCCGGGTGTGGTGGCGCACGCCTGTAATCGCAGCACTCGGGAGGCTGAGACAGGAGGATTGGTGTGAGTTCGAGACCAGCCTGGGCTACAAAAGTGAGCTCAAGGCCAGTCTGAACTGCATAAGGAGACCCTGTTTCAAAAAGACCAAAAAAAAAAAAAAAAGATAAAATCAAAGGCTTTTATAGGTAAATGAATGCAACGAGAGACCAAACTTATAAGTGAATAAATGAGATCTGCATGTCTGGACATCATACTGTCTCCATAGTGGAAGAACCTGAAAAAGTGTACACAATCTGAAAGGTAAAATACATACTGTGAAAGGGAAGGAAACTGCACAAGGAGAAGGAACACCTGGGATGAAGGAAAGGAGGAAAGACAGAAGGAAGGGAAGATATATGTGAATATACATAGACTAGCTCAGATAAATATACTGCTGATTTCTACTGGTCCACTGAAAGCAACAGTTAATGCTTAATTTTTTCTTCTTTTCCTTTTAATAATTTTTCACCAACTTCTTGAATTCTATAACTCAACCTACACAGAAGTAGAAATGTTAGTTAGGGAACAATTACAATGATCCAGAAGAGAATGATAATAGTCTGGATATCAATGGTTAGAACAAAGTTAATGAGAACAGGTGGTATAATTTATGGATAGATCAAATGTACATACAGGATAGGTTAAAAATAAATTCTTTAGCCAAAGCATGAGATGGATGGAATTATCATTAACTGCAATGGAGATGGCTGTGTGTAGCAAGATTACTAGAAAATGGCATGAAGGGAGAATATCAAAGTTATCTTTTTGAAGCCTGATAGAGCAGCATATATGCCTGTAATCGGAGCTACTGTGCAGGCTAAAGTGAGGGTCACCCAAGTCCAGGGATGTGAGACCTGCCTGGACAGCACAAGAAGTCCATATTTCAAAACAGAAAGAATAAATAAAAAAAAAAAACAGATACCATTTTGGATATTCTGCCTTTGGCATGCCCATTGGTCAACCATAAAGAAGGTAGTTAAGCCGGGCGTGGTGGCTCACGCCTGTAATCCCAGCACTTGGGAGGCTGAGGCAGGAGGATTGGTGCGAGTTCGAGACCAGCCTGGGCTACAAAAGTGAGCGCAGGACCAGCCTCAACTGCATAGCGAGACCCTGTCTCAAAAAGACAAAAAAAATAAATAAAATAAAATAAAATAAAATAAAATAAAAAAGAAGGTAGTTAAATATGGCTATTGCACTTAGGGGAAAGATCTGATCTGGAGATCTGTAGCACATGGATGATACATAAAGTGACATGACTGGAAGAGATCCACTGCGTTGTGAATAGGAACACAGAGACATGGGAGGACTCAGTCCCTGCCTGCTGGTCAGGGTCACAATAAGCAAAATGTACAAGCAACGCAAATATTCACCAAGCAATAGGTGATGAATCGCTGTGGTCTGCCCATACATTATACTGCCATTCACTTTTAAGAGATTGCAGTACTGGCACATGCCTTGACATGGAAGGTCACAAAAGCATCATTAGTGAAAGAAGCCAAACACAAAGGTCACATACTATATGATTCTGTCCCTATAAAATGCTCAGAATAGCTAAATCCACTGAAAGAGAAGGAAAATTAGTGATTACCAGGGTCAGATAGAAATGAGACTGGAGAGCAGTGATTTTTCTGTAGCAGTGATGAAAATGTTTGAGAACTACACAAAGGTACTGGTTACATAATGTTATGAAATGTACTAACTGTTCACTTAAAAGTATTTCAAGAGCTGGCCAAATAGCTTTGCGAATTAAAGCTCCTTCAAGCAGGTCGAGACACTGGGGCTTCGACCCTTGGGCCTGCTGTGCTGGCCCCAGCTTTTGGCAGGCTGTAAACAGAGGGATCACTATGAGTCCAATCTAGTCAGTGAGACCTTAAACACCCTGTAAGACCCTTCCATAAAATCCAAAAACCAAAAGTTATCAAAAATATTTCATTTTGTGTTATAGAAATTTTATCATATGGGGAAAAACGGAGTTGCACCCAGGTTCTCACACATGTTAGGTAAGCACTCGAGCACTGAGATACATTCCCCAATTTTTTTCTTTTGTTTTCTTTGACAGGATCTCTCTTCGTACTTCTGGCTGACCTAAGCACTGGGATTACACCACCACACCAGGCCATTTTTAAAAATTTTGAGACGGGGTTTCACTAAATTTCCCAGACTGACCTTGAATTTGTGATTCTCCTTCTTTGGGATTCTGAATATCCAGGAATAGACACATAGAGAAATTTAGGGAAAGGAGCCTGAGAGGCTGCAGCAAAGGGGGCAAAAGGAAAACAGGTTATTGCGGTGTCCTCGGCAATAAAGAGCAGAAAATATTTCAAGGATGTTGCTGAGCCTTATAAACTGTTGCTAATGAGCCTCACATGATAAGTCTGAGAGCTGACGCTGGGGTTATTAACCAGAATGGGATAGAACAGCATGCGTATGTAGTGTCTAAAACAATTTTATAAAAGGACCTTTAGGAGAATGGGAGGCATGAAGCAGAATAGTGAGTAGAGGGAACACTTGCAAGGACTCCTGTGAAAGGAAGTAGAGAAATGCGGCAGTATCTGGAGAAAAACTGGGTGTAGGAGAAATAACTAGGTTTTGAAGGTGATCTCAAAGCTTTGACTTACATTTCTTCACAGCTCATAATTACACAAAAGGATACGGCAAGATTCACTATGGAGGCTGGGGAGATAGCTCAGTGGTATAAGCACTTGCCCAGCAGGCAAAAGGTCCTGAGTTCGATCTCTGATATCAGAAAAAGAGACTCACTATGGAGGAGAGAATATAGTTGCAAATCAGTGCATCACCCTAACATGTAGTTATCATTTAGGACAGGCAGCACTTTAGGTGAGCACAGTTATAGACATGCAAGGTGACTGAATGACATTTGTGTACCTAAAAGAAATACAACACACATGTGCAAACACACTGTTTAGTAGCCCTAAGTAAAATGTGTGGAAACATAGTATTTAAATTGGGTGTCATGATGAGGATTTTTGGTATAGCACCAGATTCAGACAGGCTTATTGATACTAGGAAAGACTACTGCCTGCACGTAATAGCAGACAATAGATTAGGAGTTGTGCTGCAAAATGAAGTTGTTGGCAGTGGCTTTTAAAAAAAATTATGTATTTGCTTAAGGATCTCACTATGTACCTCGGACTCATAGTGATCCTCCTGTTTTCAGCCTCTCTAGCTCTGGGATTAGGCATGCACCACACCACCTGGTCTTGGTGGTCAGCTCAGCACACCCAGGGGCGGGGCTGGGCCAGCATATGGTGCCAGAGATCAAGCCTCAGTCCCTGTGTCTGCCTAAGCTGCAACTTAGTCCATCTCAGCCAGCCCTTTAGGCAGGGGTTTCTGCTTTGTTTTGCTTTTGTCTTTTTGAGACAGAGTTTCACTATACAATTTAGGCTGGCCTTCAATTATCTTTGTAGACTAGGCTGGCCTCAAACTGAGTGCTGGGCTTTCAGGCATGTGCCACTACACTGGCCTTTGGAAGTGTTTCTCTTATTATTATTATCACCCTCATCATCATCACCATCATCATCATCATCATCATCATCATCATCATCATCATCATCATCATCATTATTGGTGGTGGTGGTGCTGGTGGTGGTACTGGGGATCAAACTCAGGAACTTGCACTCCCAGGCAGGTATTCATGCTGCTGAGATACATTTCCAGCAGTGTTTTTGCTATGATTTCACAGGCCTGTTTAAGGACCCGCCATGGAAGAGCATAGTGATAAAAGCCAGTCTGAATTGATGCACAAACTTGCCTAGCAAAGGGTTCTAAAGTGTAAAACTGGAAGACTTCAAAGAAAACAAAATTTAGCAGGGAAATAGAACTGATTTTGTACATGTGTGTTGGGACAGATTACATGTAAATGGATTTTATTATGAGATAGAGAAATTAAAAATAGCCTAAAACATATGAGGAAATACAATTTGGCCTCAGGAAGATAGATAATACTTTAAAGGTGATTTTTTAAAGAGATCAGAAATGAAGGAAGCAATAGCTGCATGAAAACTGAAATAAATATTTTTAAGATAGAACAAGAATGTAGAGCTTAAGGTAGAAAAATATAGCAGTATCTTTATAAAAGTGAGTTTAAAATTTTAGTCTAACCTTTTTCTACTCATAATTTCTTAAATATTATTATGAATAGCTCAGTGCACTAGTTCAATATCCATCATGCACCTAAAGCCACATGTTAAGGAAGCAACATTTATCTTCCTTCTTTTTTTATATTAAGGGTTATAATTATTGCTATTGGTTTTCCAAAATAATAAGTAAAAGCACAGTTTTAAAACCCCACATTTGGCACCAGCAAGATAGCTCAGAGGTCTAAAACGCCTGCTTAGGAAAGCTTAGGCACACTCAGGGGACCACAGTTCGATCACCAGCATCACATGCCACACCAGTCCCACACTCAGAGTGGGCTGAGCTGACAAAAAACATTTTTAATTAAAAAAAATTTAAAAACCTGCATTTCACAAATTTGAGAGTTTTCCTGTAATTCCCAAGCAATACTGCTATGTGCACTGACTGGGACAAGGGGTCAAAGAATGTGATAGTGACTGGAAATTTCTTTAGATGGTCAGTTAATAAATGGGATTTATATGACAGCACACTGCATGAGCATCTTGCAGATGAATCTGTAGGCACAGTATTAATGATGTCTTGAATCTGCTCCCATCTCTTGAAGAGGAGAAATAGAAAGAGTGAATGCTTGGGAAGGCGACCTGCCAAACATCTGTGTTTAATTTTTCAGCAGCAGTGACCACCCAGGGGGCAGTGGCTTCTTCCCAGGGAAACTCGATTACACCAGCATGAGGTGCTTTAACTTCCTGGAGGAAAAATTATACCTCTGGTCAAACTGAAAAATCTGCTTTCTTTGAAAAGTGTTTCCCAAAGTGTTATCTCAGCTTAGCTTAGCTTCAAGAAGGAGACTGGGAAAGATTTCTCAGAGAAAAGCGTTCTTCTTTGAAGCCAGGATATATGAATTGAGCATGCCCATAGAAAAATTTATAATTCTCTTCCTTCAGTTCGATGCCCCTTTCAGCCATCCAAAGCTTTTGAAGTTTGATGTCCAGGTACTAGGATTTGCTGGCAACATCCTCAAATGTTTAAGAGTACTCTGTTGGATTCAGATAGAACACCAAGTCATGCTGCTGGTGCCCCTGGTATCATTTTCCAGCACAGCAGCTTTGCCCTGGTCTTTGTTTCGTTTTCTTTCTACCAAACTGAAATTCTTTACATTGATATCAACTATTCTTAGGCTAAATTCTTTGTCTTCATTGTTTTAGCTTTGTTTGGTTTTGGGAGAATTCTAGCGAGTGAATCCAGGGCCTTCACGCTGATGATGAGCCTCATTTCCAGTCCCTAGCCCTTTTACAGAAAAAGTTTTGTTTTGAAGTGATCTCAAATCTGATAAATTTGCCAAGCTAGCATCACATTTATAACCCTCCTGCCTCACTTTCCCAGAGTGGTGGGATTATAGGCATGTCCACTAAGCCTAGCTACCGGTCTGCAATCTTTTCTCTTTGTACATCACCCTGTTCTTCACCAGTGTTTTCCCATGTGTGCATTGTGAAATTTCCCTTTGTTTTGTCCAATTCTGAGTCTGTTTTCTTTCCATGACTTTGAATGAATCTATGTATGGGACTATTTCTTGTTCCAACAGCATTCTTACCTGTTAGACTCTGAAGACCAGAACGCAGGGTCCATGTCTTAGTATTCCATGTGTGCTTTCATCAAAGGGCAGCCTGCCCATTGCCCTTCTTACACCATTGTTTTGAGGGCAGAACTCAAGAGCTTCATCTCTTTTGTGCTCAAGCCAATCACCAGACCTGGCATATAGTAGCATTCAGAGAATATTTATTGAATGAATAGAGGAACAAATGCACAGATGAATGGAATGAACCGGTGAACTGGCAAATTTATGCTTCATGTTCACACCAGTCTGTTAGAACAAGACTGCAAAGTTCAGCTCCAGCTTCTCAGTGTCTGATTCCTTACTTCATCATTTATTGGGCACCCTGGCTTAGTTTCTTCACCTCTAATTTGAGTAAATATTAACTCTTATTTCCCATGGGTTCTAAGAATTAAGATTTATTAAACAGGAAGAACTACAGTGGCACATAAGGAGAATATATAAGGATTGGTTATTTTTATGTCACTGCCCTTCATGTCCCACAATCTAGGTTCATATCACACCCATTCTCATAGCTGAAGCTTTGAGAATGCTTCCCAAACTCCTGGAATGTCACTGCCTATCTTATCTTCTTCACATATCAAGTGAAACGCCCTTTAATAAAAGTGCTTTCTTGGTCTCTGCCGGCTGTAAAAGCTCTGTCATGGGTTCAGAGAGCACTAGGAAGTGTACCTCTGTCACAATCTTCACATTAGTTTATATTTACTTGTGATCTGTAAAGTACAAGTTTCTACAGGACAGAGACACGCTCCTTGTAGGTACCTAAGGGGACCCATGCACAAAAACTGCACCTCAGAAAATCTTGGACATTGAGGAATTTCTGGACTACAATGACATTTTGAGATAGGACTACATCCTGTGTTAGACTCTGACTTAGTTTTTGAAACATCAGAAGACAATACACTAAAGCAGCTTTTCTCCAGGAGTAACTAGAAGTTTCAAAGAATGAACAAACTGAAAGATAATATATGAATTACAAAGATGTGAAAGAATGTGAAAGCTGGCCAAGAACTTATCAAATTCCAAATGCAGTAAATTAAATAAAACCAGAGACTACTGAGAAAGATGGTTTGAAACTGATAGGGTTATGTCTATGGAAGGAGGTGGCAGTCTAGGCCATGCTGCGCTGGTAAACTTTTAGCAAGCTTTTCAAACTTCAAAACTTCTCCTAGATTTAGGGCAAAAGATGTTGTTATGTACGATGCATTATCAGAAACCCTATCTTCACAGCAGAAAAAGAAAATATATATGTCCAAAACAGGCACAGGGAAAATGCATTTTGTGCTCTAGTGTCAGGTTCCAGATATATAAATATGAAAGCACGGTATCTAAAATGCTCTGACATCAGTATATATATTCTTTGTGACTTTGGCCAAATTTCAAGTTCTTTGGTTCATTTTGTACCAGAGTCTGTAGCTTTGTTTTGTCATGTAGAGTGCTGGGCCAGACAATATTTTTACAATAATTAAGATGAAAAAAATATTTCCATCATTGTTAAAATTGTACATCAATGTATCACTATGAAAATGCCACAGGAAGGCTACATTTATAAATACAGAGGCTTATTTAGCTCATGGCTCTTTGAAATTCAAAAGTATGATGCCAGTTTCAGCTCAGCTCTGCCAAGGAACTGGTAGTCAATCACAAGATTATATGCTGGATGAAGTGGCCACATGGCCAAGCAGTAAGCCAGACAAGATTCAGGGCTCAGGTGCAAGCTTTCCGGTCAACTTGGCTTTACAATAATTCACCTGGTAAGCCAGCATTCCTTTACCATGGCAGTGCTCCTAAGGACTTGAGACACTCTGCTAGGTAGTCTTAACAGCTCCATTAGCTTTCACATCCTTGTGCTGAAGACTTGAGTTTCTAACACACGCACTTCCCTTAAACCATATCCAGACCACAGCAAGTTATCCATTGGAACAGAGTGAGTATTGCAGATCAGTTGAACTGAGGACTCTGGAGTCAGTAGCTTTATTTAAGTTTTCGCTTCATTGCTTGGGGACTTGGAGAAGAGTGCTAAATACACCAAGCTAAAATGGCTTTATCTATACAGTGAACATCACAACTGTCACTACTATTTCAGATAGTTGCTGTGAGGTTAACAGATCCTAATGTGTTATGATGAAGTCTTGTCATTAATTAGGAAAGGGACTGGTCAAGCAAAGGCCATCACTCATCCAGATGGCGGACACTGACAAAAGTTCTAAAAATGCTGTACATGGTTTCAAGTTAAATCCTAAGGGGATTTGACTGACCTTGTCTGATATAAAAGTTATACGTTTTGTTATATAGTTCTTGCTTTAACTTGTCCTTAACCATCTGGCAGAAAAGTTTAACCAGGAGGCATAAAAAGCAAAGCCAGATAAGTTTACTGAGCTACAAAAGGTTCAATTTAACAGCTTCTGACAATGCCAGTTCTGCTAACCCACTACTTTTATGGCATATTGGATTATGCATACAAGTATATTCTCATAGCTCAATGAGAAGAACTATTTGTACAAATAGTGTTTAAAAAAGTTATTATGTCTGCATCTTGTATTCTGAACAACTACTATTTTTAATATACATTATGGCCCCCTCATTGTGCCCTCGGGGTTGGGCTGGTGCAGCACCTGGTGCAGGGGATAGAACCATGGTCCCTGAGGTTGCCTAAGCTTGCCTACACAAGTGCTTTAGACAGCTGAGCCATCTCACCAGCCCCTGAACAACTACAATGAAGACAACCATATGCATTGTATTAATTATTGTGGCTGATATACTAACATGTTTTGAAACTATCTCATTGTTATTTCTTATTAAAAGTAATAAAATTATTTTAAAGGCCTTATTCCAAAGGAAAAAAAGGAAATAAAATGAACAAATATTTACCTCCATGGATTTGCAATGAGGTACCTAAGGACCTGCTGATCCACTAAGGCACCATTGTGGTTTAATGGAAATCTAACATTTGTCAGGGATGTATGCATCTTCACTCTGTTAAATGCAACATTGTCATGGAGCAGACAACACCTCCACAGACTCACCTAGGTTTATTTCTCTCTATCAGCAATAACGCAATACCCTCAAGGTTCACAGATCTGAAATATGTTAAGCAGAATGAGAGCTTGAAGGCCTTGGCTTTCCCACAGAATGCATTCAAATATTAGAACAAATACCTGCACTTGAATTGACTTTATATCAGTTAAGTCAGAATCTCTTAAAGGTGGCACCTGAGGTGCTGTATAATGTTTAAGTTTTCTGTGTGCTACAAAGTTTGAAAAAGAACTGTGGTGAGTTGTTGATGTGCTAGGAAAAGATCAGAGTGAAAGCTTTGTCCACAATGATATTTATAATCAGCTCCGGAAAAGGTAAAACACAAAAGTACCATGTGATTTAGCAATTCCATTCCTATGTATATACCTAAGAGAAATTAGATACATTTTGATACAAAAAATTGTACATGAATTTTCTTACCAATAGTATTGATAAGAAAAAAAAAAGACAGAAAAAAAGCCCAATGTACATCAGTTGATGGATGAGCAAAATATTTTATGTAATGGAATATTATTCTATCAATGAATTATACTGCAACATGAATAAACACACAATAGAACACTCTTCAGGGTAAAGTATGACTTTATTGGCTGTTGACCTCAGCTGGCTGAAGTTGATTGGGAAAGATTGCAAATGGGAGGGAAAACAACATGCTCGAGAGGTAGGGCTAACTCTTCTGTAGTGCAAACCCAGCTTTCGTTGCTGGAAGAGTGTCCAGTTTGACACCCTGTTTGTATTCATAAGGGTTTTCCAGAGAAACATGATCAACAGAAATAGAAGTGGATCTATTGGACAGTTCAAGAAGACCAGAGGTAGGAGAGTCCACAATGGCCCCCTGAGTCAGGGGATTCAATAGTCTCTCAGTCCAAGAAGCTGGAAGCCACAAAACAAGAAGGATCCAGAATGTGGCACCAGCCCCTTCTCCAGGCCTATCAACTTCCTGGAGAGCCCCTGCTTGTGAATCTACATTGTAGAGCTGAAAAGTTGGTGTCTGATATTTACACTCATGGCATCCGCAAAGGACATGCCCACTCAAGCTGATGAGATTTTAAGCACAGGTCAACTTTTTCTGTCTTCCACTTTTTGCTCCAGTTAGTTCTTGAGCCTATTGGATGATATCTTCCCACCACTCCGCTACATATCAATCATCTCTGGAAATGTGCCTGCCCAGAAATGAGCTTTCCTAATGTGCTAAGCATTCTTTAATCCAAGTAGACACATCACTGTTAGGAGTCATGTTGTGAAAGTCATGTGCATGTGCCTGACAGACCTGCTGATATGGTTGACTGAGGACTGCTATGTTCTACAATTCACTACTGGTTTTCCTTCCCACGGGCGGCTGCTGCTGACACCTTTATGTAATCTGGGGACTGGCTCACAAATTTCTAAAATACAGAGTTACCTCCTTCATGAATGACTTTGGCTGTGTTGTGGTGGTGGTTTTCCTCTATCTTTTAAAAAAATTGTCTCTCTCTTTCTTTCTTTCTTTCTTTCTTTCTTTCTTTCTTTCTTTCTTTCTTTCTTTCTTTCTTTCTTTCTGTTCAGGGTCTCACTACTGACTCAGTGATTTTTCTGCTTCTACCTCCCAAATGCTGGGATTGTAGGCACCCGCCTCGGTGCCCAGACTCCATCACTGGCTTCACGAGCTCAAGATCTGGGCCAGCGCGGCAGGCATGGATTTTCCTATGCCGCATGAAAAATGAACAGCAGTAGAAAAAAATTGACTTAGCCTCTTCTCTCTTTCACAGGAAGTTAAGATAATGGACTACTAGCTTTACCAGCCATCTCTGTTTCCCATCCTGGTTCTTGTTATATACCTGTGCATTCAGTGAAACCCTGTGACACTTTCTTTTCACTTGCCCATTGTTTCTTGCAGAAAGTGAAATAACACAGAGGTAAATAATAGCAGTTAGCCATTGTGACTACAGAGGACAAGGGTTAAGAGAGCCTATGGAGTAGGTGACAAATGTGAAGATAATGTTAGCAAAAACTGTAGGTGTCAATGGAGGATCATCTTAGAATATCCTGTAGGAGTCAGTGATCCCAGCAGCAGCCTGGGAGGAAATTTCTGAAATGCTGTTGCTTAAGACAGCAGGGATATAGAGAGAAGCTAGGAGGGGTGAAGACCATACAATTTGGACAACACTGAGTTAACACAGATTGCTGAGGTGTGGATTACACACAAGAGATGAAGCAGGTTGGTTGCTACAAGGTAAGGTGATCATCCTAGAAATGAAGAAGAAATTCATTATAAGAACCAGGGGAAAGAGCAGAGCCAAAATTGCAGCCCAGAAAGTATATAATGATGTTTTGAGTACCAATCAATAAATCTTCTCAATGAAGATAAAGGTTGATTCTAGAAAGTGGAGAGAAGGATTTCTTAGGTATCATGAAGGCTCAGCCACGGCAGGGAAAGGAGCTGTTTGTGGGCTGTGCAGTGTAGGTTATACATTATCTGGCTTTGACAATGAAGCCACTGACTCAGGTGACCCTGGTGTTAGTCGCTTATTGACTTTTCCTTAGAATTGGGCTGGCTAATGAGAGAACACAGACCCAAAGACCAGAGAGGCACCAGAGGGTTGAAAATGTTGAGTGGGTTAAATTGCATCTTATAATTGGAAGTATGTCGATTGAAAATGATCCAAGTCATAGTCTGGCCTCAACATACTTTGGCTGACTGATATGGAGAAATATTCATAGAACGATTTTTTCTTTACACAAAATGTTCACTGGATAACTATGTACAAAGCAAATAGAGGGATGCTCAACCATAAAAATATATATGCCTATGTTGGAAGGTTTCAGTTATTTGCACCTAGAAAGTGTTTTGTTGAAAGTATCAAGAAACCATGAAAAATTAAGTGTTGAAATAACTCAGTGTAATCCAATATCATTAGAATCCAAAGTAGTGAGAATGTACTGGGAGTGAGAGGCTCTTAAGTGGGTAGGGTTCTTCATTTTTTAGTCTCCAATAAGAGAAAATAAAACTTAGCATACTTCTCTCAAGAAATATGGGTTACTGGCAGCATCGATCTGAATTTGTTCTTCGAAGAAATCTGAAAGCCAATATTTCTCTACTGTTATTTTCATGGATGACCAAATTTAGCATAGCTATCCTGGAAGAAGAGCTTGTGAGAAATTAAAATAGTTCAAAATCTAGGAGAAAACTCAAAGGAAAATTGCCTATTTTATTTGCAAGTTGAATTTATAAGCCAAATGAAAAAAAAGGCCACATTTTAAATCATTTCTTATATTGCTGGCCCCATTGTCAGTAATAAGAGAAAGGAATTGTGCAATGCATATTTTTACAATCCAACATTAAAAATTCGAGCTGAGTAAAGTAACTTGACAACTTTCCTCACTATCACTGTAGATTTAACAGTGGAGATATAAAGGTATTTCATGAAGTTTTAGAAAAGCCATTCCACAAGTATCGAAGTACATGTGACTTTCATTTGAGGCCTGCTGGCTATTTCAATGGTATACTCATGACCAGGGAAGAAACTGCATGCCATAGTCTTATTCTAGCTCAACATAAAGCTGCCCTTGGAAGTACAGCTCTGTGTGGGTTATGACAATTGCCAACATTGTCTCAGTGATATTATCAAATGTCATACCCAAACTGATATTGATTTCTGAAAGTTTTACTGGTTTACGGCCTTGTCTGAAACTTTTCTTGGAACAACATACTGTGCTTTCTTTCCAATGACTGTAAAAAAAAAACCATATGCTCTTTCCAAATTAAAATATGTAATATAGGGCCAGAGAGATAGCTCCATGGCACAAGTGCCTGCCTGGCAAGGGTAAGGTCATGAGTTCGAATCCCGGTCCCACAAAAAAAATAAAATAAAATAAATGAAATGAAATGAAATGTGTAATATAACCATTGTTAAATTTTTCTGGTTTTGAAATTCTGCACTATATGTACTCTTACTTGTAAAAAAAAAAATAGAATAATAAAATAAAAATAAACCAATTAGCCCAAAACACCAACAAAGCTCTTTTAATTGTTTCTCAGACTGGAATCAAAACATGAGATCATCCAATTTTGCTTCAAATATCATTATTTGTTTTAACATATTTTCTGTAATATTACAATACCAGGAAATACCCTATGTGTTCACTAACAACACAACTGAAATGAGAAAAAAACAGACTCAAAGTCTGTCTGGTTCAGATATCTAAATTAGGTTAGCTTAACTGAAAGTTTTGGAAAAGAGAGAAAAAACATCCCATGTCCTTATCCCATATTAAATTACCTTGTAATAGATGGTAATTGAACTGCCTACTACCATAATCAAAGACAACTTAAGAGGACCTCAGGAAATAAGATGTGCTATTTTCTCAGTGGGGTACCACTGCTGAGTGGGGAATATAGCCCCCCAGTTAGTGTGGAACAAAGCATAGAAGTAAAGACAAGTGTCACTAAGAAGGTACAGAGTACAGGTGTGTATGTGACTGTGTAGAGCTAACATCTTTGAGATCACTTATGGCTGAGTTCTGCCCCTGGCACTGATACAACAAGGACCCTAGTTTCAACAAATTGACATCAGGAAACAGCTGGCAACTGAGAGCATCATCATCCTTCTGCCCTTTTCATGCATTCTCCTCAGCTGCTCTTACTTCCAGTCCTCCCTAGGCCTATCATTCTCTTGGCCTAACCCCTACCTATCCCTAATATTCTTTTCAAAATAGCCACTGATTCCTTTAGGTTCTCCTCTGATCCTTCCCAAAGGGGCTTTCTGCTCTGTGATCCACGACTCTCGCTGTTTCTTGTGTCATGATACTTACTCTTGAATCATGAATGCTCACTTATTTTTGACTCACCCAATGCAGCATTAATTCCATGAGGACAAAGACTTTATCAGCCTGACTCCCTAGGTTCTGTTATAGAAATTTTCATATGACTGAACCCCTAATATATATGTAAATATATGAACAAATAAATTACAGTAGTTACACAGAAAATTTCCTTTTAGGGTTTTCATGAATAGCTGAGCAAGTTGTACACTGTACAGCACCAGGACAAAAGATTCATATTAAAGACTTTATGAGTGACTTTTCCTGCAGTTGTGCAGAGTACAACCAGTACAGTCTTATATGATGTTCTTGCCTCCCATCTGCTATGTATTGTAACCAAATTTTTCTTTGCTGAGTTAGTTAAAACACAGATATTTAGTGTGTAATAAAAGCCAGAAATTGCATTTTAGCCTGTATATACAATGGAACTCAATAAAAATTCCTTAGAAAACTGCATATAACTTACAAATCGAACATTTGCATGGCCCTTCACAAGGATTAAAGTCTTGGAATCTGGTACAGCAGGAAATTGTTTGCCATTAGCGAAGGCCTTCTGGTCGTGGTGAAGGAATATGACTTACAAAGGCAATGAGAATAGCGTTGAGTAAACCAAACTTCTTTTAAAAATTATTATTATAATTATTAATGCATATTAATGACACGATTAATGGACTTTCCTGTGATATTTCCATGCATACAGCATGCTTTGATCATACCCAGTCTCCCTATTCTTTCCTCCTGCCCCCCCTCACCTCTCCATGAACTCTCTGCTTCACACAGTTAAGAAACAGCAAGCCTCCTTACTTCTAGTCTTTATAAAATATAAAAGGAAGCAAGTGAAGCTTGGCAATAGCCTGCAGTAGATGGATATTTTTTTAAAAATGCAAGCTGAAGATGGCGAAGCTACCTTAACACTTGAGTGTCTTTTAGTTTACAATGTTTTATCTGATCATGCTTAGTATTTGTTCATCCAACAAATGTGGCATCTTGGAAACATAAATTTACCTGTTCCAGTCAGCTACATGCATTGCTTCTGTACTAGTGTTCTTCTGTATTTCAAAGTTGTTCTGGCTGGACAAAGTGTGCTCTGTGTGTAATGATTACTGACCCACTTCTACTAATTAATAGCATGAAAAGTGCCATGAAGGCCTCATCTGTGCCCCAAATACAACCTACATGGATTTCTAATTTGGTGTGATGACCTTAAATAACTCCGGTGAGTGCATTGCTTTGTTACCCTATTGATTCAATTCAAATGCGACTCCTTAGTTCATTTTGCTGCAGACACGTTTGTTCTTTTTTGATGAGCTGGGACCAGTGTTCACACCCATGAGCCCAGCTGCTTGGAACACTGAGGAAGGGAGATGATGAGATTATGGCCAGCTTAGGCAATTTAGTACCAAAAATTTCAGAGTGTGATGATTTGAAGATGTGGTTTCTTCATTAAGTACAAATAAAAACATGGATCGGATAGATATACATGTTGATGTCATCATTCTTATTGTGATGTTCCTCACCTGCAGGTAATATTCTAATGAATGTTTCATGTTACATTAAGTTCAATAGTAAATAAAGAGAACCACAGCAAGAGGTGGGAGAAGTCTCTTTTGAAACAATTGTATAGGTAAAGCAAAAATAGTATGAGTAAGAAGTGACACAGTATGGACTGAAGTACCCGGTAATGATAATCTGTACACCTAGGCTTCTCAGGTGATCAGTGTGAAAGCACAAATGTCATTTTCTGCAACTTACTTCACCCCTCTACATTTCCTCTTCCTTAATCTGAAAAGGCAGGGGCCCGGCGGGATGGCTCAGTGGTCTAAAGCCCCTGCTTGGGAAAGCTTGGGCGGCTTCAGGGACCTCGGTTTGATCCCTGGCACTACATGCTGCGCCAGCCCTGCCCCCGGGGCGGGCTGAGCCAGCCATAAAAATGAGTCAATAAACAAATAAAGGTTCTGACACAAGAAAAAAAATAAATAAAATAAAATAAAAATTAAAAAAAAATAAATTACTGCTCATTACCTCTTTTGTATTTAATATTCTATGAATTCATTCCTGGAAGGACAGAGAAAAGTACATTTCTGCAGAAATCAAGTTGCATAGCAGCACTGCCCAAAAGAACTTTGTACGGTGATGAGAGTGATCTATGTGTGATGTTCCACATGGCAAACATATGTGGCCAGTGGGTAATAGAAATGTGGCATATGTGACCCAAGCAGTAAATTTTCAATTTTATGAATTTTAATGAATGTTAATTTCAATAGCCTTATATAGCTAACATCACCCTTGTTGGGCAGAGCTGCTCTGAATGATGAAGTGGACAGATTTTGGTATCTAATGTGGTCAGAATTTTTCTTTTGTACTTTTTTCATCCTTACATAGTATCTAGAATTATTATTTATTACTTAGTTTTACTAACCTGAACTAAGACGTTCTCACTTTTCCACTTGTGGTGTTGTCGTCTTATTGTGTATAAAATCTTATTTTTAACCTGTGTCTTATCTCTGTCACATTGATCCTGTTGAAAAACATGACAGACAAATAGAAGGTAACACAAGATACAAAATTTTCCTCTTCCCCAAATTTTTAGGGATTTAAGAATATACTAATTCCATATGTGAAACAACCAGCCAATATTCACCCAAAGTTCTCAGTGATTTCTGTGTGACCTTTATCTTACTTGTCCAGAGACTTTGATCTTCAGTCCCTATAGGTCAACCATACATTTTCAATATGCCTGCTGTCCTTTTGGACAAAGTCCAGGCTTAGCACTTTTGCTAATTCAACTCTGCCACAAAGTAAATTGTTGTGTCAGGATAGGTACAGAAATCAGCACATCTGATTAAAAATTCAGCTATGCAGTTCAAAGTTTCAGACCTTTAAAATGTAGCACTAAATGAAGCAAGTAATCCCGTGATTTCCTAGCCAGGCATACCAGATGTATATACCTGGAGAGCATTTAGAAATGTTGACAGTAGTGTGCAGATGTAATCTTTTCCAGCTGAGTCCTCTTGTAATGGACTGTGATGGACAGTCTTTAGTTTGGATGGTTAACTGCAATGACATCAAGGAGATCATTTGGTTCTCAACTTTCAGGGATATAGATTGAGACACCATCTCCTTCCATATGGCCATATGGCCTCAACACTTCACAGGGAATGGTATTTCAGGCTTAATATAACCCTGGCGAGCTTGTGGAACACATTTTCTTCATCCACCAGAGCTTCTGAGTTGGAAGGTAAAATTCAATGGGTGCCGTGCCAGCGAGTTCCATATCTAAGCAACAGTGGTTCCTAAGTTCATGAACTTAATTCATTCCATGATTCCAGAGAATATAGCCATGGCCATGGCCTTCACCTTTCACCTATCTTGGAGTTTGTGAACAAAAGCAAAATATTACAGAGCACTTCTGTTTATGAACTAAGTTGTTTGCAAACAGAAATGCTCAACAGCTGAGGCATTATTTACTCTTTTACACTACATATATGATATAACCTAACAAGTCCTAAATTTTCCAGGACAGTTCCTATATCTTTCCATATAGTTCCTTCCTATAAGACTGATTTTTGTAAACCTAAGGTTTAATTTCTGTACAGCTGTCAGTCATTACCTTTAAATATACATAAAAATAATTCATTTGACAGTAAGTTCCCATTGTACGTCAGATGTCTCACTAGCACCTGGGAATGTAGGTGTGAACCAGACAGACCACTTCTCACAGAAATTTTGCTAGTGGGTGTGGGTAGGGGATGCACCATAGAGGAAGGCAACAAATAAGGTGATGACAAGGCACCACAGCAGGACCACACCAGTACATGGTGCTGTGTACACTTGGGCATTTTGTGGTCTTCCTCAAGGCGACGACACGTATGTTGCGATCTGATCAATAGCAAATTGTTTAGAGGAGCATGGAACATAAAGGGAACGGTGAAAGTGGAGAGGAAGCACAACAGCAAGGCAACTGGGGACATTCTGGATCATGGCACTCTGCTGGAAGTGCAGAGATCATGCAGCTGGAGGATAAAACTCAAATAAGAGAGGCTCACGACTAGGAAGAGTAATAGATGAGAGTGGTCAAGCCCCAGTGAACACTGGAAGAAGACTCCACTCATTCTTGTAGCCACAAGCCAAATTTCTGGTCTGTTTTGTTTTGGCCTTTTTTGTTTTGGAAAAGATGGTTGAAGAGTGTGGAAACACATGTAAGTCAAGTAAGGCTAGCTAATGTGTAACTTTATTTCCTACCACACACATTCCTGGGAGAACTTTATTTGGAAGGTTTGAATATCCTCAATCTGAAATGAATGTTCTTCTGTGCATTCTTAGGTAACATGTAGCTCTTCTGGTTATAGACAATTGCAGACTCCTGCTTTGCAAATTAGTGTCCAGTTCACGATATACATAAAAATTATAAACCTAATTTTAAAGAGAGCACTTCATCCCCTCCCCAAACTTGAAGCCTCAGTGGAGAAAGAGACTTGAAAGCAGCCTCCTCCTAATTCTCCAGCTTGTCAGCCAGATCATTTAAGGGGCCTGGACTTAGGAGGAGTAGGGAAAAGGAAAAAATGAAATTGATCTCTTCTGAATAGAACTTTCTGCTTGCTTGCAAAGTGTTTAAAGCATGTCCTGGGTCAAATGGGCCTTTGGGAGGGGGCCTCTTAGAAGATCTCTATTTAAACTTCCTGAGCTTGATTCTGTTTTTGTTTTGCTTTTGTGCTTTGCTTTGGTACTGAGAATTGAACTCAGGACTTCACACTTGCTAGGCACGCGCTGTGCCCCTAAGTTATATCCCTGGCCTGAGTTTTGTGCTCTTGAGCTACGTAGGTGCCTAACTCTTCCTTTTAGTAACTTATTCCAATTCTTTCCACTACTCCTATGATGTCCTTTGCCATGTGTCCTTCCCCTAACCGGACCCCCAGCAGCTGGGACTGTCCTTCCATACATCCAGACAAATATGTCACATTTCAGTTTTGGCACCACCTTGCTTGGCTACTCTGAGATTTCATCAAAGCAGATGGAGATATTTGAGGCCTTGATCAGCCATTGTCCTACGTGGTGCAAGACATGCTAGTGCTCAGGGAACGACCTGCAGAGAAGAAGCAATCAGAATCAGGAAACTTCCATTGAATTTGACATTATTCTCGATCAGTTCTTCAAGTTCTTCACATGTTCCTGATTTGAGCTTGAACCTCACTTGCCCATACTATTTAACAAGTCAATAATTCACCCTTTTGTGGCATTTCTCTCATCTCCATCTGTCTGTCCTCATTCCTTCATCTGTATTTTCTTTTTTTTCTTCATCTCTGTTTTCGAGTATAACTTTACAAATCAACTTCATCCAGGTCTTTGTTGCAGGCTCTGCTCTTGAAAAAACTCCTAAGTTAGATACTGTTTGTAATCCAAGTTATCTTTTTTTTCTTGCTGCTGGGGGCTTACTACCCTAGAGGAAGGCTAATAGATGAGATCCGAAACCACATTGCACTTACTCCCTCTTCAATATTACCCACGTCTTGGCTAAAGAAACCATGAAAACATCACTTGATCTTCAAAACCCTAGGAGTGTGAGCCAAGACTACTCAGCTCCCAGAACCCAGTCAAAGGAATCATGTTTCCCCACTGCTTATAAAAATGACAAGGGTCTTATGCCATGCATATATTAAGGTGGAAATGCTCAAGATCTGGTTCATACCTGCACATTTTAAGATGGAAATGAAATTTCAATCTATATAAAAAGTCACAGGAAACCCATAGGAAATTGTTTAACCTCATTCAGATCCCTGCCCCTGTCTGAGTCCCAGAAAAGCATTGCAGAGTAGGAGATCCATGGCGCACAGGTGCAGGTTAACTAGTGAGAAGCTTACATTCCGTTGCCAATACCCACCACGATGCCCCCTGCTCCTTGTAGAGTTTCCAACCAGGCTCATCTCACTGTAATCTGAAAGATGACAGCCCTGGATCATAAGATATTCAGTAATATTATAAAAAAGCAGAATTATGTAATATTAAAAGCAGTAAAATAATGAAAGTTACAATTGTTTTCCTCAGAGACAAAGAAACTTATTGATCCCATATGATCTATAAAAAGAAAAGTCGAGCCGGGCGTGGTGGCTCATGCCTGTAATCCCAGCACTCGGGAGGCTGAGGCAGGAGGATCGGTGCGAGTTCGAGATCAGCCTGGGCTACAAAAGTGAGCTCAAGGCCAGCCTCAACTGCGTAGCGAGACCCTGTCTCAAAAAGACAAAAAATAAAAAATAAAAAGTAAAAAGAAAAGTCAAATGAAAACACCCTTCAAGTTTAAAATAGGTAACTTCCTCCTTCTTCTTCCTTTCCATGATTTTCAAGGAAATGAATAAAAGAAAGTTTGACATCTATCTTACTGGAAGCGGAAAAAAACAGATATGAATGTGTAATGTACTCACAATAGCTTAATTATACTGCTGATTTCTGCTATCCTATTGAAAACAATTAATGCTAATTTTTTTCTCTCTCCTTTTTAATTTTTATAATTCTGAGCAATTTTGCATGTTTGTTTTTTTAATTTTGCATGTTTATATCTGTTAATCTGAACAACTAATTTGAAGACAATAATATGCAATATAACAGGTATTGTTGAATTCCTATCATTTTGTTAAATGAAATTGTCTCATTTTTAATGTGTTTTCATTACTACTTTGTGTATTCTCTTTAAAAAATGAAAGCAATATGCAATGTATTAACCATTGTTGCCCTCCTATCACATCATTTTGGAAGTTTGGTTTTCTGTGTTTTCTTTTTCTTTAAAATATTTTTAAAATAGAAATTGAGAAGATAATCTGAAAAGTATAATATCACACTGATGAAAATCTTAGAAATTAGAAGACAAAGAAATCAGCTGGGAACACATCTCACAGATACATTTCTGCCAAGGCACACTGAGTGCAACAACAAAATAATGGGTTTAAAACTCCATGTACCTTTCTTTCACCTGTGATACAGGTTGCTGGCCACCAAGTGGCGCGTTTCATCATCACAGCTAAGGAAGGAACAGACTTACTCCTTCTACTTTGTGATTCTGCCATCCAAGTACCTGTATTCTCCTTGCGTTCATGTGGGAAATTGAGGGAAGGAATATGACTCAACTACTTTTTCACTGACTTAGCCCAGACCAATACATATTGTTTCTATCGTTCTATTCTTGATAACATTATTTGGTCCAATTAGGTGCAAAGGGTGTGGTGGGGCAGGGGTACTGAGCTCTTTAAAGAGAAAAACAAAATTCTAATGAGAATTTAGCTGTCTCTGCTACATAATTTAAGAAAGATCTCCAGAACTCAAGTACATAAGGCTCCAGATTGAAAAGACCGCTCTGAGAGCATAATACAAACAGCAAAACGTGACTTACATCACAGGACATGATTGTGAAGCTACGGGTGATTAGAAAAGTATCCTAAAATCCTTCAGGGAGAAAATTGAACAATGAGAATTATTTTGGATATGACAAATCTGGGACCTAGGGGATAATGGAGATTATTTTGGACTGCCAACATTCTTACGGTAAAATAACTTCCAACATAAAATGCTATCTCAGTTAACCTTTAGATTAAGAATAAAACAAAGACTGATTTAAATCTCTCATATATTTTTTCATCAAATGTTCCTCTTCCTGGATTGATGAAAGCAAAGTGAAAAGCCTGTTGCCACAATCAACCTGCAGTCAGCGTTGGTTAACTAAAAATTAGCCAAATCACCAAATGGCTGGAGGGCGGGCAAGTCTGTTATAACTCTAGATGATTTTAAAAGGCAAAGGGGCTGAATTACATTTTAAACTTGGTTCTAGAGTAGTAATCTAGTGTTTGGTAAAGCAAACAAAATGACCCGAACCAGATCAGGAGGGAGAGATCGCCTACAGAATGCCTCAAATGAGCCTCCAAATCAAATGCAAAACAAGTGAAAAAATCTAATATGTGAAAGAGCTGAAAACATTGAAAAATATGTCACTGCCTGGGTTTTTCCCTGCTTAAAGCTAATTTATATGGAAATCTGATAAGCACTGCAAAGTAGACAGGATTTTTTTGCAGGAAGATGGGATAGGCATGCTTTATTTTATTTCCAACACTGAGTACCACTAAAACTCCTGTATACTGTATATGAAATAAGCACAATAAGCCAATAAAGGTGAATAAAAGAAGGGAGAGCAGCTAGAGACCTTGAGTTGTGATTTTCCTTCTGTAGCACAGGTTCATGACTGGATACATAGAAATGCCACTAGGAACAGATATATATAAAAAAAGCCAAAGCAAAGCCAGCTCTTTCTCAGCAAAGGACTAGAAAAAGAGCAAACACGTAATCTAAAGAACTTGTAGACACGAAAACCTCTACTTCATTAACATTCCACAGGAAAAAAAATATTTGAAGTTACACCTCCAACTATGCACAAATGGGGAGTGCCAAGCCTGGTCTTGCACCCTGGTAGGCTGCGAGAAGGTGCTTGTGCCACCTGCCACCACCAACTCAGTTGAGATGGCACCAGAGAAGTGAAGAATTGAGAAAAGAGGAAGTGAGTGCTCTGATGGCTGAAAAGTACCGAAACTGAACAAAGACGTGACTTCTAATTTGAAAGAATGCTTCAAGTACCAAGGAGGGTAAATGGAAGCAAATCAGCTAATACATTGTAGTAAAAATACTGAACATGAGTGGTGACATATACAGACCCTAAGGAGCTGTACAGGAAACAGAGCTGACTGGTACAGATAAATATGGATTCATAGCCTCAACGAGTTGGGGATAAATGCTAGGATTTTCTGCCTCCTTAAATAGCATGCCAAAACACAAACCAAATAAAACCATTTTTATTCACACTGAGGCAGAGTAACAGAAAATAAGGTGTAAGGGGTTTCTAGAAAAAGAAATGGAAACTCAGAATAAAATATAAGTTACAAGGAGTAATAGGAAAACAAATATAAGAAAAATATGTCAATAGATATAACTAAAAGAGAAAATATAGTGTTTATACAATAGTAAAAGTAAAATTATGCACATTAATGAGAGGACCAGGATTCAGCAGAGAGACAGAGACAGAGAGCTAGAGGGAGAAAGATGCATAGAGAGACACAGAGAGACAGAGACAAAAATACAGAGAGATGGAAGGAAGGAGGGACAGAAAGAGAAAATGGAAATGGAAGTTTATGCTATAAAGCATAAAGTCCTTGCCATAGCCTGGAAAAGGGTGATGCTAGCAAATGCCCTTAGTGTTAGAAGTTTAAATTCATTATGTATTCTAACATCTGTAACAAAAACTGATGTGATACAAATTGCATACATATCTTTTTTATTTTTTGTTGCTTTTGATAAGAAATAACAATGTGACAGTTTCAAACCAAGTTAGTAGTACATTTCCAATATTTGATAGAATATATATTGCTGTCCTCCTATTACTTATACAGAGCACAAGGTGTAGATGTGATAATTTTTCTAACCATTGTTGGTATCAAAAATTTTTTTTCTTATTGAACTAGGACTAAATAGTTGTATACATAATCCAATGTTTGATAATTGCAGTGGGTTATTGGTAAAACTGGCAATGTCTAAAGCTGTTGCTTTAAGCCTTTTACAGCTCAGCATTCTAGTCCAGCTTTGCGCTTTATGACTTGTGGTAAAACTCATCTGTTGGTTGGTTAAGGGTAAGTTGAACCAGACTATATAGCAAGACATATAACTTTTGTATCTCCCAAGGTCAGTGAAATCCCCTCAGAATTTACTTTGGAAACATGTACCGTGCTTTGTAGCACTGTTGTCACTGTCAGCCATCTGGATATGTCACGGCCATTGCTTGACCAGTTTGACCTCTGTGAAAGCCTGAGAGAAGGTTTTCTCTCTAGGTGACTCTCCTTTGGCACACTGTGTATCTTCAATCCCTTTCATCTGTAGCCCCATATTCTCCTTGAACAGAAAATTTGGGACACCACTGAGATATAGGATGTTACAGCACAGGTTCACTTATATCCTGAGTCCTCACTGACTTTGAAGTGCTAGAGCCAAAATACTGGCTATCCTTGTAGCCCTTCTTTTTCTGTAATTTTTTTGTCTGTGAACTTATATTCTTAACCCTCCAGAAGAAAAGCTTAGTGATACTATTAAACTAAAACTGGAAATCCCACTCAATCCAGCTATCCCCCTACTCAGAGAACTTTTCCAGAAGAACTAAAAACATCATACCATAGTGGTATCTATACACCTATGTTTATAGCAGCCCAACTTGTTTTTTTTTTTGTCTTTTTGAGACAGGGTCTCGCTATGCAGTTCAGGCTGGCCTTGAGATCACTTTTGTAGCCCAAGCTGGTCTCGAAATCGCACCGATCCTCCTGCCTCAGCCTCCTGAGTGCTGGGATTACAGGCTTGTGCTATCATGCCTGGCTCAATTTTATTTCTTGTTTCAGAACTTTTGTTTGTTTATTTATTTATTTTTTATGGCTGTCCCAGCCTGCCCCAAGGGCAGGGCTGGTACAGCATGTGGTGCCAGGGATCGAACTGTGGTTCCTGCAGCTGCCCAAGCCTTCCCAAGCAGGCGCTTTAGACCACTGAGCCATCCTGCCGAGCAAGCAGCCCAATTTGTAATACCCAAATCTTGGAAACAACCAAAATGCCCATCATTTGAGGAATGGTTGAAAAAAATGTGGTATTTTTATACAATGGAATATTACTCAGCTATAAAGAATGATAAGTTTGAAGACTTCATATATAAATGGATGCATATTGAACATATACTCATTAGTGAAATAACTCAGACGTACATGTGTAAATATAGTATAGTCTCCCTAGTGTAAGAACTCAAAAGAAGAAATAAAAATGGAGAGGCATAACACAGCTGAATAGAAATCAAGGACTTAAGGGTTAAACAATGAAGTGACTGCAACCAGAAAAGATATGAAGCATGGCAGGGTCAAAGCCATGCACTTATATACACAGGATGAATTAGATAATGGTCCCAAGAACCTCCAAACTTTTTTTGACACTGAGGATAGCAATGTGTAACAGAAAAAGTATGCTGGGAGCACCTGTCATTTTGGTCTTTTAGATGTGTGCTGCTTCTAATGTATATCCTCAGTTACTGCTATACTCTCTCTCAAGTAAAAGGTTGATTTATAAGAAAAAAAGGATATTAAATGAAAGTAAGAGACTAGGTAAAATGCCATAAGATTGAGCTGCTACAATTTTGTACATATTTAAGTTTCTGAATATCTGCGTAAAAATTTTTAACTGCTTTTTTTTTTTTTTGTCCTTTTGAGACAGGGTCTTGCTATGCAGTTGAGGCTGGCCTTGAGCTCACTTTTGTAGCCCAGACTGGTCTCGAACTCGCACTAATCCTCCTGCCTCAGCCTCCCGAGTGCTGGGATTACAGA